>APFE030085861.1:0-10691 GCA_000404065.3 Pinus taeda
AAGTATGGGGTTAGTACAGGGAGCTATAAGGATAGACTGTGACAGCCAAAGTGCAATTTTCTTGGCAAAGAACCCTGCTTATCATTAAGACGGGATCTAGTGGGAAATCTCTGTGTATATGTGTTTTATGTGTTATGCTCTTGCTTTTTTATTTTTCCTGTGATTTAGAATTCGTGTGCAGGTAATTTTTGTATAGGGTTAAAACCTACATTCCTTGGCCAAATGCCATGTCAACAACCCCTGCAAAAAAGTACCGAAAATTTCATCATTTTAGCTAAAAATTCAAAGGGAAAAGTGAAATACAGAGTTGCATTAAATCGGGAAAAAGAACCAAAATAAAAAAAAATTATCAAAGTGGGTTTTGAAGAAACAAAAATTAAAGCCATGACTCCAAGGTCTTTATATAAGATTCCCACAAGAAACAAAGTCATTGTGCACACCAAGGATAGAGAAACATTGCAAAGTGATTGTGAAAAGCTAGCACATGTTTTGAGTGAGGTTGGAGGAGCTTTCAAGGGCGCAACGCACAGACAGAGGAGTGTGGCAGACATAGAGAGCACAGTGCACAGGGTGTGACCCCACAGTGGTGAAACTACACAGGCGCGACGCACACATAGAGCGCGGCGCACTGGGTTTGTTGCACGGCGCACACCCACAAAGGCCCGAATTTGTTCCAAATTTGCTACAAATCATTTTGAATCCCTTCCAATTGATAGGTAGAGTCTAAATCTTGGTTGCTCATCAAATTTTTTTGGATATGATGATGGTTTATGGCCATTGATATTTTCAATAAAAATGCCTAAACCCTACCACTTGAAATCATCAAAGCCATTTCTCTTAGGGTTGCAATTTTTTTGTGGTGATACCAAGGTTCCTCCTCCCTTTCACCTTGCATTTTTCCCCTTTTTTCCATTGTTCCCTTCCCCCTATCCCATTTTTTCCTATTTTCCCTACCCTAAAACATTACTAAACCCTTATTCCCTATCCCCTCCACTCATTTGTCAAGTATAAAGCCCCAAATCCTACCTTATAAAATCCCAAAACACCCCTACATGTCCCTAAACAAAATTTCTCCCCATAACCCCTAATCCCATCATACTATTCCCCTCCTAACAATCCCTTTTGCATTGTTCCCCTTGGTGACATAAATCACAACATCACATAGTTTCACTACCATCATCAAAGGGCAGTCCAAGCACAGTCCATATACAACAGTCATGGCATCTGAGCACTCATCAGAATATGAAATGGAGACCCAAAGTGATTCATCCTCGGAAGAACAGGCTCCCCGAAGACATCATAAAAGTGGCAAACATGTTAGGGGTGAGCCAACCACCCTCACAGAATTGCAGGCCTGCCCTCTTTCTATGTTATGTTTCCAGCGTCTGTCATGTTCTGAGTTTTGTCAAAAGGTGGCTAGTGTTTGAGTACATCATGAGTTGGCCCATCTTTTTGTGCTTCACCTACATGGAGATCACTCTATCTTGGCCAGTGTCACCTTCACACTGACACCTGAAACTGTCTCATTAGCAACCGGCATACCGAACGTTGGAGAACAGTGTCACAAGAAACAGAAGGTTGATCGACAGCATTATGAGCCATACATTAAGGCCAGTTTCATGAGGTAGCTCCAAAGAGTCTTTCCATTACGATATTTGAAAGATGAATGTGCTCCACTCATGAAGTTGATCATGGAATATTTCAGCTGTGAGGGGAGGTTCTCTCGTTTATATGCCTATCACATCAGGTTGCTCATGCACTTTACCAGGGAATGGATGATGAACATCCCATATTTCATTTGCAGGAACATAGAGAGGATGAACACCTTCATGTAGCACAAGACCCCTCAGCAACAACTTAATAGTGTTTATCATTTTGCTCTTCATCATTTGGTGGTTCATCAGCTGGGATTGCAGGGCATTACTTGGGATGACTTCATCTCCCGTGACCTCTTCAGCACTTCACAGGTATTATCAAAGGTTGAACATGAGATAGATGATCCTTATCATCAGTATGAGCACCATGGGACCACTACTATGCCAGTATTCATCACTTATCAAAGAGGCAGTAGACATTTGTTTGCAGCAGCAAAGCGAATGTTATCTCCACCAGGGGTGGAAAGGACCTCGCTTCCGACATCAGAAACACAGGTACAGGACAATGGCAAGAGGCCCATGCATGATGAGGGACCATCAGGTGAACAAGAGGCTAACTTCATCCTCATTCATGATGATGATACAAATGTGGAGAGTGTCAAACTCAGGAAGACCATCCAGGAGCAGCAAATGGAGATCCAAGCCTTGTCTATCAATTTGGAGAGGGCTAAGTGGATTATCATGTATTTGGAGTAGAGGAACAAATAGCTCAAGGACCAACACGAGATCATGGAGCTGCAAAACATCTGTGATAATCGCCAAGCTGCCCACATAGGAGGATTGAGCTCACTCCATTAGAGCAAGAGATTAACAATGACCAAGAGTCTTGGCTTGAGTGTATCAACATCCACCTTGAGAGACTGCTATAGAAGGCCAACAATGACAAAAAAATATTGAGGTGGATGGTTTATCACTATAGGGCATGGAACATGAGTTCAAAGGCTTGGATAAGGAGTTTGAAGGCAAAATTGAGGAGACGACACAAAGACAAAAGAGGCAAAAAGAGCAAGATCACCTTTGAATCTTGGTTGAAGCCTCTGTGGCCTAGCATAGCACTTCATAGAGGATCTCCAACCCAAATTTCAAAAAATTTGGGGCAATTTTTGTCACGTGACAAATTTTTGGGCACCACACAGGGTTTTTCTCCCTGTGCGTCACGCCACTGGCGCAATGCTTAGGATTTGGAGCTCCAAATCAAGAATGGTTTGCATTTTTGGATTCCGCATGAAACATCATGACTACCAGTGCATGGCCAAGAAGTTTGGGCAACTTTTGAGTCCCCAGGAGGTCAAAACACTCAAAAGATGACCTCTCTGCCCCTATTTTGACAAACAGGAAGAAATCTTGGGAGATTGAAGTTTTCGAGGGGCAAATGAGCACCAAATTCAGAAATTTGACTTGAGTTGGAAAGAAGACAGGCAAGGCTTTCCAACAAGCACACTTGGGCACAATTTGGACTCCAGAAGGCACCTAAAATTCACCTCCAAAGTGGCGTGGCGCATATAGTTTTGGGCGCGACGCATATAGACCCAAAGGCCAAAATCACTTCTACTCCGCGACATTTCGATTCGTGACTTTCTCCAAGCGGACCCACTTATTTATAATACATTTTTCTTGGCACCTAAGGCAAAGTTTAAAGAGTATTTTCACTAAAGGTTGGCTTCTATCCAAGTGGCAAAGGAAGCCGAGCAGTCACCCAAGCAATTTGTCATTTTTGTAACACTACACCTGTCACTAATGGTTGACTATCCATTTCCATTTTGTAATGATTTTAAAAACTCCCCAACTGTGGGTCGTTCTATTTCCCAATGGCATAGTCTATTTATTGTATGCAAAACTATTTGCAAAGGGTTGGTTGTAATTTCTGGGAGACTGTGGGAGAGAAACTCAGTTCTTCATTGTATATTTTGACAAATAATTAATGAAAGGCAGCGGCTCTAGTTCATGAGATTCATGTGGTGTGAGTGTAGCAAATGTGTTCTCTTTATGTTTCATATGTATTTCATTATGTTTCACAGTTAATTCATATTCATTTCCAGTGAAATTTTCTAAGTAAGATAAGGTAGAATTCATGTTATTGCTCTGCCTGTGCGAAAGTTTCACGTTATATGTTCTTCTTATGTTGAAAAGGATTCATGTGTTTATGCCCTTTTCACCCTCCTAAACAATCTTTCCATTCCACATTATTTCAAATTTTAATTGCTAGACTTTCTGCCTGTCTTGCCTCACGAAATAATCTATGCCTTTGTGTTAAATTCTCTGCTCATGTTGTTCGTTGGTCCCATACATCTCTGAAACACAGTCATTTATCAAAAATTGCCTCTTGTATCCATATTTATTTACTAGCCTAAAATCAGTATTTCACTGCAAGTCATCTCAGACCATATGGTTTTGCTTATTCACTAAACGTGACATGGAGAGAGCCCTCTCCTATTCTGGTAGTGCTAACTACCAGACTGAGCGTGGTTTGTGGTTACCATGAATTTTGACTTCCTTCAGCCTAAGGCAGACTTAGGTGCTAACATAGTGGCGACTCCGTTGGGGACATGAAATTAGACCCCTTACTTCTTCATAATTCTAAGCTTTCAGATGATAAGTTTAGGATTTGATTGGCTGAGTGAGTTGGTTGTGTCCTTTGATTTTTCTTAATAACATGCTAGCTTCTAGAAGATATACCAGAGCTAATCCAGATCTAGATCCTCTGCACATCTATGAAAATCCCAATTTGATTTCAAGACTTCGTCGTCAAGAGAGCTCTATATCTCTCGTGTTCAAATCCCATTCATGTCCTGACATTTTTTAGTATCTTGAAGAACTAGATTTTGATGAGCACTTCGAAATATCATTGTTCGAGACCAAATCCGAAACGGAGGTTGACTCTATTGTCCCTAATCCACAGTTTCTTATAGACTTGGAAACCCGAAATGATTTTTGGGCCAGCATCGAATGGTGATTCTCCTAATATTGATGTGCCACCTTTTTATATAAGTTTAAGATTGCATGATTTTGTGTTACATAATGCCTTGTTCGATTCCGGAGCTTCTCACAATCTCATGCCCAAGGCTATCACGGATAAGCGGGGTCTGGACATCACCCGGCAATACCATGATCTCTATTCGTTTGATTCCAGCAGAGTAAGATGTATCGGGCTCATCAAAGACTTGGTTGTGAGTTTGGATCAACTCTCAATGAAGAATGTTTTGATGGACATTGTTGTAGCAGATATTCCTCCCAGGTTTGGCATGCTTCTTTCCAGGTCTTGGTTAGCAAAATTGAAAAGGACACTGCAACTAGATTTCTCCTATGCAACGATTCCGGTGTTTGGCCAAATGAGGAAATTGTATCAAGAACAAAAAATGAAATACATGATTACAAGCAAGGAGAAACCAATAAATCATCCAATTAATTATGTACATACAGATTTAGAGTCTTTTTTTTTGTATTCTAATAGTTTCAATGATATCGATAGTCAATTAGTAGAAGCAGATGATATTCCAGAAATAATAGAAAATTTCATGGTTTTAAAGAGAGAAGGACAAGAACAGCAGAACATCGTTGAGCGATCAACTGAAACTAATGGACAGCAAGCAGACAAAGCACAACAAACAGATTTTCAACACTTGGAAGAGGAGGAAGAAGGTTTGTGGACCATGGATTTCGATGGAGCAGTGAGAAATGATGGCGCTGGAATTGGGATTTGGGTATGCAGTCCTTTCTCTGCCCCGAACAAAGTGCCTAGTAGCATGTGGGTATGCTCTTATAAGTTGCCTTTTGATTGTTCAAACAATGAAGCTGAATATGAAGCTCTAATTGCTAGCCTAAAACTTATAGCTGAATGCTAAGAGGATTTTAGTATATGGCGACTCCGAATTGGTAAGGTCGAAGGCGAATATCAAGCACAACATCCTCGGATGCAGGCTTACCGTAATGCAGTTCTATACATCCTAAAATTATTTTCAGAATATACCTTGACATGTGTGCCTCGTATACAAAATAGCATTTTTGATGCTCTGGATAAGGCAGCAAGTAGTTTGAAGATCCCAATGAACTCCAGCAATAAATTCGAAATCCATGTCAAACATCATCCAACAGTCCCAGACAACCAGAGATATTGGCAAGTTTTCCAAGATGATGAGGAGATTGATGATTTTCTACAAAACAAAGGTAAGTTCAAAGAAACCTCAATTGATGCAGAAAATGATGATGGTAAAGATAATGGTAAACATGATGTGCAGATCAATCAGACGGACATGTTGCAGCTAAAGAATAACATTATTCCCAAAAGGCTTGATACCTTTAGAAGAACTCTTTGATGAAGATGATGTAGCCCGCAAACCAACATTGCAGCCAACAGAGAAGGGTTTGGAAGATGTTAATGTAGGAACAGCTGCTAATCCTAAAATCATAAAATTGTCTAAAGCATTGCCACAAAATATCAAAGACAAATATATCAATTTGCTATCTTCATTTGCAAATGTGTTTGCTTGGGACTATTCTAAATTAAAGACATATGATACCAATATAATCCAGCACATTATACCCATTAAGCCCAATCAGAAAAATTTCAGAAAGAAGTTGAGAAGGATAAATCCTAAGTTGCTGCCATCAATTGAAAAGGAGATAAACAGGTTGCACAAATCAGGGATCATTGTTCCCATGAGATTTTCGGATTGGATCTCTAATTTGGTGCCCATACGAAAGAAGAAAGGCGAGATTTGCTTATGCATTGATTTTAGAAATCTCAATAAAGTTTCGTTGAAAGACAAGTATCCACTGCCCAAAATGGACAATATACTTCAGTGAGTAGTGGGAGCATCTCGTATGTCACTACTTGATGGTTATTCTCGATATAACCAAGTCTATGTCCATGAATATGACCGAGACAAGACAGCATTCACCACTCTATGGGGAACTTTTCATTACGCTAAAATGCCTTTCAGTTTGAAGAACACGGGTGCCACATTTCAGCGTGCAATGGACTTGGCTTTCGCGAATGAGAAGGATGTCTTTTTGGTTTTGTACCTTGATGATCACACGGTGTTTTCCAAATCTGATGAAGAACACATGTACCATCTAAAACTATCTTTCAAAAGTGTAGAACATATGGCTTGTCACCGAATCCAAAAAAAGAGCTTGTTCGCCATGGAGGAAGGCAAACTACTCGGGAACATTATCTCAAAGGATGGCATTCATATTAACCCAGCATGTGTGCAAGTGATTTAGCAAATCGATTTTCCCCGGAATAAGAAAGAGATTCAATCTTTGAATGGTAAATGAATTTTCTACGCGGCTTTGTACTTAATCTTGCTGAACACCTAAGAGAGATTACAAACATGCTTAAGAAGGACAGTCAAGTGAAATGGACGGAGGAGGCTGTAAAATCTTTCAATTTAGTCAAATTGGCTCTTTCTTCAGCTCCAGTTCTAGTCAGCCTGGACTACACTCAGGATTTCATATTGTTTTCATTTGCTTCGGAGCATACTATGGCCGCTGTGTTATTGCAGAAAAGAGATGATCACGAAAGGCCCATTGCATTCTTCAGCAGAGCTATAAGAGATGCAGCGTTAAAATACAACATCATTGAGAAGCAAGCCCTTGCACTTGTGAAAGCATTGAAAGATTTTCGGGTATATACTCTACATTCTCATATTTTGGCCTATGTTCCTAACGCTGCTGTCAAAGATGTTTTAGTGCAGACCGATCCGGAAGGAAGACGAAGCAAGTGGATTGCATCTTTGTTGGAATATGATGTGGAAATAAAGCCCACAAAGCTTGTTAAAGGACAGGGATTGGCAAAGTTAATGACCGAATCAAACTTGCATGCCTTAGACATAAATCTAATCACTGTTATGACCGATGAGAATGAGGAAGGATCGTCAATTCAAGTATCTGAAGTGTTTTCTCTTTCTTTGTGGTATTCAGATATCATATATGTGCTTAAAAATTTGTCACCATCGCCCGACATGACTAGAAACAAAGCTAGAACACTCAAATTGAAGGCTGCCAAGTTTTTCATTCTAAATTCTGCACTTTATTGGAAATATCCCGGTGGCGTTCTGTTAAATTGCTTGGTGGAAAAAGAAGCAAAGAAGGTCATGGAGGATTGCCAAGAAGGAGACTGTGGTGGTCACCTTTTTTGGAAATCAACAGCGAATAAAATCTTGAGAGTGGGATACTATTGGCCAACATTGTTTGCTGATGTATATAAGATGTTCAAGAGATGTCATAAGTGTCAGATTTTCGAAGGAAGGCAGAAGTTACAGCCTTTGCCACTTAAGCCCATTGAGGTGAGTGCTCCTTTTCAGCAATGGGGGTTGGATTTCATTAGTGAAATTCATCCCACTTCTTTCGGTCAGCATAGATGGATTCTCATAATGATAGATTATTTCATGAAATGGATTGAAGAAATTCCCACTAGATAAGCTACAGATGTGGTAATTATTTCATTCCTTGAAAATAACATCTTGTCTCGCTTTGGTTGCCCGAATAAGTTGATCACTAATAACGCAGCATCTTTCAAATCAAAAAGGATGGTGGAGTTTTGTCATAAATATCACATCATTTTGGGTCACTCAACTACCTATCATCCGCAAGGCAATCGATTGGCGGAATCTTCTAATAAATCATTGGTCAACATCATTAAGAAGCTGCTGGAAATAAACAGGAAGAGTTGGCACAAGAGGTTGGTCAGTGCACTTTGGGCAGATCGGGTCAATCAGAAGAAATCCATTGGTACGTCCCCATTTGAGCTTGTTTATGGAGTTGAAACAATGTTTCCTACCTCTCTCGTAGCCCCAGTAGTCAAACTTCTTCAGGAGGCCGGTAGTGAAGATGATCATATGCAGAGAAGGTTGAATCAAATGGTCCACTTGCAGCAGACCAGAGAAGAAGTCTTCCAGAACACATCCACGTTGCGGGAGAAGATTAAGAAAATTTATGACAGAAAAGCAAAGGCGGACAAATTTCAGTTGGATGATGTGGTCCTAAACTGGGATGCAAGGAATGAGGAAAAAGGTAAACATGGTAAGTTCGAGAATCTCTGGAAAGGTCCCTTCAAGATTGCAGCGTATCGGGGTCAGAATGCCTTTCTTCTGAAGGAAATGAAAGGGGAAGATTGTCCAGGAGGGCCGATCAATGGTCGGCTGCTTAAGTGGTACCATTTCTGAGTTGTTGACACTACTTCCACTATCACTATAAATACCATTTTATTTCAGTTTGGTTAGAGTTTGTCAAGTTAGTCTTCAAGTCATTTCAATGTCAAATTTGAGTCAAATTTTTGGTCATGTTAGTTTCACAAATGAGTCAGAGTCTTGTGTCGTTTGTCGAAATAATGACTCCATAGCCCAATGGACGAAGGCAATGTCTAGCTCTTCCAAAGATCCACTGTTCTTGGCACCTCCAAGGAGCTACCATCCCCCATTGGAGCCAACGTTAGAGTTGGTCTTGTCAATCCTCCGTCAGAGATCAAAACTCATTCTGCATTTCATTTTTAGGTGTCTCTCTCCATCCACTCAGCTGCATTTCGCTAGGGGCATGCCATAATCTGACGGAAAGGTCTTGTTAGTCATTTCCCCTCATGTCTGGCACCTGCTGGCTTAGGTCTTTTCATCAAGGTTCACTAAAGTCTAGGACAGTCAATGTTTGATCCTTTAATGGACAAGAGTCATTTTCAGTCATTAGTTCTAGGGATTAGTCAATTTGGTCTTCAACCATGACCAGTAAAGCCATGCAGGCAAGAGGGAGACCCTTACAAAGTTGTGATTTAAAGATTTTTATCGTCATGTTGACAGATTACGACTGTTCTTCAAAACTCTTTTTTGAAGAAAAGTCAAACAGTGTGTCATTTGTGATCATTTTCAAAAATGTTTCTGGTTGATCTCTTCAGGCACAGTCATGGTTTCCTTGGCCAAATGCCATGTCAACAACCCCTGCAAAAATGTGTCCAAAATTTCATCATTTTAGCTAAAAATTCAAAGGGAAAAGTGAAATACAGAGTTGCATCAAATCAGGAAAAAGAGCCAAAATGAAAATATTATCAAAGTGGGTTTTGAAGAAACAAAAATTAAATCCATGACTCCAAGGTCTTTATATAAGATGCCCACAAGAAACAAAGTCATTGTGCACACCAAGGATAGAGAGAAACATTGCAAAGTGATTGTGAGAAGCTAGCATGCGTTTTGAGGGAGGTTGGAGGAGTTTTCAAGGGCACAGCTCGCAGACAAAGGAGCGCGGCGCACAGGGCGCGACCCCACAATGGTGAAACTACATGGGCGCGATGCACACACAGAGTGCGGCGCACTAGGTTTGCTATGCGGCACACAGCCACAAAGGCCCGAGTTTGTTCCAAATTTGCTACAAATCGTTTTGAATCCCTTCCAATTGATAGGTAGGGTCTAAATATGTAGGTTTTAACCCTGTACAAAAATTACCTGCATACAAATTCTAAATCACAGGAAAAATAAAAATGCGAGAGCATAACACATAAAACACATATACACAAAGATTTCCCACCAGCTCCCAAAACTGGGACTACCAGCTTGATTTTTCATTATATTCCTTTCAATGTTACAATATATATTTATACATGTCAAAGCATCCAATACCATGGACCGAAAACCATCATGTCCAATACCATGGACCGAAAACCATCGTGTCCAAAAAACATGTGCGAAAATCATGCACAAAAACATAGGTGGGTCTACCCAACCTAACATAGGGTCCAAAACCAAAATTTTCTGGGGCGCTGCCCCAGACCTCATAAAGTGGGGTTACGGGTACCCCTCAAACCCCTTGTTAACTATGTGGAAAGAATATAACACAACCCAACAATCTCCCATTTGTTGTTTTCTTTCCACGGGGGGCCACAAGAGAGCTTAGTCATTTTTCCATCCCTGAAACACCCATTGTTTCTCTACACCAAGAGAAATTCTCAGAGCTAACATATTTTGTCAATGCATATGCAGTATTCTCCAAAGTGTCCACCTTTACCAGCAACACCTTTTTGTCTTCTATCATATCCCTCACAAAGTGATACTG
>APFE030085864.1:28612-46022 GCA_000404065.3 Pinus taeda
GCTTGATGGTTAATGAAATATGGTTCTAAAAGCAGCAAGTTAGAAATCTAATTTGTTGGTCAGATGTATTTTGGAATTTACCGCAAAACTTTGTTAAAGTTGGTGAAACTACACTTTCGAAATGAATTGAGAAATTCGTGACAATTTTTTGTGATTTGTCACTATTATTATTATTATTATTATTTAATTTTAATGTGGCTAAACACCAAATTGGTGTATGAAACCTTTAATTTGTAAGACAAAGGACCCACCTCCACACAACAATTTGACCCACCTCTTTAAAATAAGACAAATAATGTCCCACGCTTTTTTATTTTTTCTAACAAAATTCTCTACCAAAGGATGGCTAAATAAGCTTAATCCATCAGACACCATGTTCCAAAACAAATGATAACTAATTTGTCCATTGGCATAAACTATCTTCACCATTGATTTTAACTTGTTGATACCACTAAGTCTATTAATATTTGCAACACTTTCCACGCTGATTATCCCCATTGTCTCCTTTCTAGCGTTGTTAATTATTGATAGCAATACTCTATGTAAATATAATTGTGTATATTCCTAAGTTTGAAATAATCTTTGAGGCGAGGAATCAAACATTTGGTTTATAAAAAAACAAATATTACAAGTCAAAGACAATAAATATCCTTATATGTAGCCTTTAAGGGTGTATTTTTTATATATTTTGCACTATTGAATTTGTAAATGATGTTTTTAATTTAATAAATAATTAAAATATATATAATATATAATATATATATATATATATATATTTAATCTCAAAAGTAATAGGAATCTCAATTATGTGATCTAAAAATTAGTACAATTTTAAACAAGTTCACCAATGAACACTATTTATAAAAACATTAAGAAGGGCTCAACCAATCATTATTTGTAAAAACCTTAATCGGGAAGAAACCAATTAAGCAAACCTTCACAACTATTTACAAGTGGAATAATGTGTTCTAAGGAAAATGTAATAGAATAAACAACACAACTTGAGTTTCAATGACAAATTGTGATTTTAAAAGGGAACCCCAATGTCTCTGGTGGTTATTTCAGATTAGTGGTCCTTGCTCACTGTCTTGTGTTTTTTATGTCAACTCCAACATCGATCGCTTACGGAAACTATTTTTATACAACTCCAACAATAGTTGTGCATTTATGGCCTTGCCAACTCTATGGTTACCTCCAATAGTCTCTATGGTTTTTTTTTTTCATTTTTTGCAATTTTGTTGCAGTTTGCATTCACAAGAGAGAAATCTAAAGTGTATTTTTTGGATAAGAAGCTTCAAAGAGAGCATATGTAACGTAATTGTAATGATAGAGCCTATTGTTAGAACATAATTGTTCTTTGATTAGCAAATAGTTGCTATGGACTTGGATGCTAAGCACTTGCAGAGAATTTGGTTTATAACCATGTATGTTTTGATACATCCTTTGATTAAGGGAAATTTTGTGTCGATTTACAATTTACGCACCTCAAAAAATTTATACCAAGGTATAAATATATATATATATATATATATATATATATATATATATATATAAAATGCACCCGTTCGGGAGCAAAACCGAGACTTTACAAGGTATTGTCAAGCCTATTGAGGGTTGTTGATACATCATTTGTTCAACATTCTTTCTATAAGAGTATTCTCTATGGTATTTACAAAAATTCCTCATTCCAGAGATCTTATAACTATATATTCAACAAAACTGTAACAATAAATATTTTCACTTGAATTGTGTCATTCAAAAACGGTAATTAAAACTAGAGAGACTAAACATCCAATGGTACTAGACTATTCAGATCTAGGCCAGTAAAAACTTCTTCATTGCTCCTATACAGATCCGGCCTGGTGGAGTATTCATCATTACTATTGCTGCTCTCCTCCACCTTGAGATTCAACTGCTCAATTTGTTGTCGCAGTTCGTCTACCTCATCCTCGAGTTGGCAAATACATTCCTTCTTTTCCAACTGTCTGTCCTACATAGTCAGTTTCTCTTAATGTTGTTGGTGGATGCTATGCTGCAGCACAACCAATCCTTCTCATAACTCCAATTGGTCCTCCACACCATTGATTCAAGTTTTCCAATTTCTACCTACAACCAGAGAATTTCTAGGCCGTGGCCCACCTGTCCTCAGCCTGCGACGACCACATGCGCCCGACAAGGAGCTATCCTTTCCAATTTGCACACTTGTATCCATCTTCACATTGCCTTTAGCCAACTTCTCCGGAATGCCACAGACCCCTCTATTGCGCCCTCCTAACTCAGGGATACCCTTGACCCACCGCTCTAGGGACCTTCTAGCCTCCAAACCGTCCTCCACACCAGCCTCCAAAGAAGCACCAAGGTTCTGTTTCAGAACCCCCTCCCAATCAAACATATTATCAACACTCTCGCACACAACTTTCTCAATTGTGTCCGCACTTAGACAGACATACCTCTAGGGATCAACGCACTAATTATCCACGAGGTTCTATTCCAAAACCCCCTTGATGCAGGAGCATCCACCTAGGGCACCATGACCGGGTGAAGTCTCTTCCAGGTTGGAAAGTTGATTTAGCATTTGGATTGTCTTTTATGTTTAGTTTATCAGGGCATGAGATAGGATTTTGTTTTGTTTTTTTCTTTTAATTGTTGTGTTAGTCAAAAATTATTGGTCGGTTAGGATTGTTATTTGTTCGATAGTAATAAACAACAATTTAGTAATTGTTCTGTCAACTTAAAGAGGAAAAGACAAAATTGTCTAAATGAAGATCTTGTCATATAAACCGAACTGAGAGCTAGTAGTTACATAACTATATTATTTTTGTTTAACTGAAAGCAATTACGGTTTCAATTAACTGTAAACAAAAGATGTATAAATAGAGCAATGTAAAACAGGGAAAAGGTTCAGCATTTTTAGAATCAATAAATAAACAGAGACAGAACGTTTTTTTCTAACTGTTCATCTGTGTCATTACCTATATGCTATGCTATTTTATTTTCATTCATTGAACTATTGATAGACAGAGAATGACCATTGTAGGTCATGTTTCCTTTTGTCCTCATCAAACAGCAAACACAGTCGAATACGCAAATACAACCATAACCAGAGCGAAGAAAAAACAAGTCGAAATCACAGCCATAATACTAAAGCACAACGAGTCTACCGAGAAGACAATACCGAAAACAGAGTGCCAGAGAAAACAAACCATAGCAAAGGTAATTTTGGACGAACCTTTTATCGCTTCATAAGCAAATAGAGGTCAACAAAATTGTGTTCATATTGCTGTTGTTCAAGGTAACATCGACATTACATTCGTTTATAAACAAAAACAAGTGCCAGCGTCCACAGAATGGACAAACCCTAGCCTAGGGTTTGACAACAGGGACCAACATTAACCCAAATGGACAGCTAACCCAAAACAGACATTGAAGCCAGATCTAAGCTTCGTTTGTGAGAATGAATCAGACTGTATACAACTACAAGACGGCGAGTGACAAACCCTACAGAGATTCAAAGACCCTAACTGCAAATTGATAGACTTAAGAGCCAAAGCCTACCGGCAGAGGGTCGCCACATTTGGAGACCGAACCGTGAGAAATCTGCATACCTAGGTCGAACCATTGACCTGCACAAACCAAACGAATTTCAGTTAGTATACTTGTATAGTAAGACCTAAAACTGAAGCAGAATATGAGCAGAGGGAAAATATAACGAACCTAAGTGCGACCGAACCAAGGAGCTTGCGGAATAGAGCCACCGACAAACCAAAGAAGCCTGAGACAGGAGGAGCAGGCTTGGTCAGTGACTGTACGAGAAGAAGGTCAAACAAAATCAAGGAGGGAACTAGTTACCTGGTTTGTAGCCGCAGAAGACCATCATGCTATCACCTGAGATCATTGGCACCAGAAGTTAACCGATTCCGAAACCAGATAGCAGAAGCAAGACAAAACGAGAGAAAGAACTCACTGTGTGAAAGGAATTCGAGCGAGCACACCTCCAGAGCCAAGACAGACTCGTTCCACAAGGAAAAAAACCACTGACAACCGTGCAAACAAGTTTGGAAGACCAGTGTTCACTTACAGCCATACCCAGAAGAAAAACCATAGATTTCTCTAAGCGCTGAAATGAAAACCATATGTTGTGACAAACAAACCTTTGCAGAGCCGCACAGCAAAATAAAGACATTGCGAATGACCGGGGAACAAAATCATTTTGGGCAAAGACCAAATGGAGGGAACCAGACCCGAGGACTGTATGTGGACATTTATTAACGCATTAAATTATTCCGAGTTTCCAAAAAAAAAAATTTGTTATCCATATTGCATACAACCGCCAAAACAAAAAACCAAACACACCACATCATAAAGCCTGAAACAGGTGTAAAACCAAGGCTACGTGGAAGCATGGGTTGGGTCACATCACCCCTCCCAATCAAGCACACTAACAACACCCAGCCCAACAACCCTCACCCAAGCAACTGCACTCAAACAGGTGGCCCCTTAAAGATTACCACTCGAAAACTCAGGCACACCAAACACCTTGAGATTTTGCCCTATAACCCAGACCCAACCACTGACTCTCACATACCTCAGCTTTAGCTGTCAGGCCTTCGAAGAGGCCACCTAAGTAGAAAATAACCTTAAACCATAAAAACTGAACATACCATTATTCCATAAATATAAAATGCAGGACTGTGTGATGATGCAATACCATGGGGAGGAACTGCTGGTGCTATAATCTCGATGTATCTCCATAAATTCCCAGCAGTCCACCATTATTTTCCAGCTCTATTCCCGGTCCTTCATTTCCATCCTAAGCTTCCTCCCACGAGTGATCAGGGCATTTCTGAGCACAAGAATTAATTTCTGCTCCAAATTCCCCATTATCTTGCAATCAATTCTAGATGGTGCGCCGACCTTTGCACCATGATCTAGAGCGTGTGATCTGGATACACACGCATTGAAATATTCTATGCACGGGTGTTGTACAGGGGTGACAAACACAGATACATCACGACCACAAGCATAAGAGGCCCATGCCACGAGGCTCTATGATTGGCCAAAACTTGCATGGAGTGATGCAGAGTGATGCGATAGGGCCCAAGGTGCAAGGGAATGAAGGGGACGCGAGAGGGGAACATGAAGGAAAGGAGGGGAGGTGGGACGAAATAGAAGAGGGGCACAATAAGGAGAGGGATAGGAGAATGGCGGAGGATAGGGATGATAGGGTTAAATAGGAAAGAGGAAAATGGGGAGAGGGGAAAGGGGGGGAAGAGAAACCAATAAGCCAACTTTAGAGACAAAATTTCGAAGTCCAAATTTCTGATATTTTATAACTTCTTAGCTAGAACAATAATAACACCCTCAACCCAGAACTTGAAGCTCATCAAAACAATTAGGGGATGATAGTTGTGTCATCAACCTCATTCACAATACTCCTTTCTTCTCTCAACTGGCAGGCCTAGTTTGCCTGTTTTTCAGCTTCTTGGTTATTCCCTCTAAGAATATGGAAAAGGTAACTAAATCAAAGGATTAGATTAGCCCTTGGGATTGCTTGATAATTTGGTTTAGGATAATGTTTTTTGTTGATGACGTATAGATCATATGCCTAATGATTACCATGGAGTCCCCTAAGACCTGTAATTTTTTAATGCCCTTCTTTTGAGCCAATGTGAGGCATAGGAACAAGCCATAAGCTACAACTTATTTTTTTTCTTCCTTCCAAGGCCCCAAGCATATCTATCTTCAATGATTCCTTCAGGACTAATGAGAATCCTTCCCCCTCCTGCCACCCCAGAATTGCCTTCTGACGTGCCATTGAATTGAAGGGTACATTGATTCATGGATCTAATCCATTCCACTAGACCTTCCAATGACAACTACAGGATCCACTAGGCTCGAGAGGGAACACATCTACCTGGAAGCTGAGAGGCCGGGGATCTAACCCAAGGAGACAACCAAGCGAATTCAAGCTTATCCAAGGAAGGGTCTATTTCCAGTCTATGTAGTTCCATACATGCTGAAAGGGATATCATGGCTATTAACCAAGCTTGGGGCCTGGACTTTTTGAATATAACCTTGTTCCTTGATAGCCAAATTTTCCAATAGACATACTGATCCGAATTTAAATAGGAACACAACAAATTATAGAGATAACCATAAACATAGAGATGCAGCGGAAATAATACTTCATTTCATTAATGTAAAATAATGAAATATGCTTACAAACAATATTGGAAATAAACCAGCTAGGGCGATGGTAGCTTATCGCTTAGAAGAGATGTGGTGGCTACATGCCTCTAAACTGTGTTATAATGAGGCTCGAAGACCTATTTATTGTTGAGAAACAATGGAAAACCCTTCACATGCCAAAACCTAATCCTAGAAGATGAAACGCCAAATTGTGGGCCTCGTTTAGGTAAATTAGTACATCAATTTCCCGGGGTCGTAACTTTGGCAAACGATCTCTGTTTGATGTGTACAATAGCTCGTTAGAAAGATCTCTTTGAACACTACAAATTTGGATTTCCCAAAAAATGTCGTTTAGTGCCTCAAAATGGCTTCAGAAGTTCAGGACCTAAAAAAATGCTAAAAATAGTAAATTGTGCTACAATTTAGGAAACTGAAAAGACTGAAAGAGACAGTTGTTGGGGTCCAAATGGGATAGGTGGGTTGCCACCAACATCCACCTGGATCATTCGTCCTCCCTTAGGAAGTAATGGTCCCCATTGCATTGAATTCCTCCATCTGCTGAACTTGGTCCCTGGTGAGTTGTTCTACAATCTCGGATGTGTCGAGTAATGGTGGGAAGCATGGTTGAGGGCGGTACACATTGAACAATTGGTGCAGACAAAGGAATGGAGGAATGTTGTGATCCAAAGCATTATTTCCCACACCCTTGGTAATGGTGTAAGGACCATGTCGGCGTGGTCGGAACTTCTTATGGGCTCTTGTAAGGCATTCTTTCTGCAGATGCAACCAGACTTTGTTGCCCACCTGAAGCTTGTGTGGTACCCCTGTGGGTGAGGAGAAGTTGTTCCTGTGTTCTATCATGACCGTATTCCTTTGCTTCTGCTGCTGCATGGAGGAACCCTTCGCGGGGGTCATGGATGTGGTGGCAATCTTCCCCTTACTTTAGGAGCGAATCAGACAGAAAATGAATTTCCTAGTTTGGGAGATGAGCTTGCTGCCTTTCTTAGTAGAGATCAAAGAGGTGGCGGTAGGTGGGGCTACCTCCGGTATCCTGTATAATGAATTATCCAAAGAAATAATGACAGCGCGAGGCCTTGACTCATACATAGCATGTCACCTCCACAAGTATGGCTGGCCTAATAATACATCACAAACATCCAGAGGTGTAACATCACACAATACCTTGTCCGTGAAGGGCTTGATGTTGTAGGGAAGGTGGCACTGCTAGCGAACTTTGAGATCTCGTCCTTCATGAAGCCACCCGATACTGTATGGTTGCAGGTGTGGTGTAGTCAGTAGGCCCAACCACTTCACGACCTCTGCTGAAATGAGGTTCTTTTGGCTGCCACTGTCAACAATGAATTGCAGCGGCCAACCCTTCACCCACATCTGTGAGTGGAAAAGATGTTCCCCTTCCTTTGGATTTTCAGGCTCATTTTTCTAGATCTTGGCAATGGAAACAGTGGCGCTGGGATCCACATCAATGATCTACTTCCCTTTGCCATTCCCCTTGTTGGGTTCTAGCTAAGGGTTGAAACATGCATCTGATTCAAAAGCCTTCAACCCAGCCACCAACGACTGCTTGGTCTGACACTCACTTGTGTTATGAGTGGGACTCTTGTGGAACTCACACCACTTTCCTGTTTCCTTCTTCAGCTTCGTGGTGTTGTTCTTTTCTTGCGGCTTTGATGGGTTGTCTTGGGTCATCCCGCCTTGGCTTTGTCCTTTAGGCTTCGGATTTGCAGATCCAAAGTCTCGCTTCTTCTGTTTGAACTTTTGCTCGATTTTGATAGCGTATCGGTATGTTGTGTCAAGTGAGGAGATGTTCAGGAACTCCATCTCTTCTTGGATGTATCTTTGTAGGCAACCGCGGTATTTGAGTACCAAATGCAGATTAGAATCTTTGACACCCAACTATGTGTGAAGGGTATGAAAAATGATGGTGAACTCTAGCACATCTTGGTCCCTTCCCTGTTGCAGCATGGTCCACTTTATGTATTTTTCCTCGTAGCTTTTGACAGGGTAGTACTGCTTCTTGATGGCATACTGGAATGAATCCCAAGTGGGTGCGGCTGAAAATAGTGAGCCTGTGCTTTCATCCTTCTACTCACAGTAGGTTTCCCACCAGTCCTTAACATGGGGGGCTTCTTTGAGAAGAGCGAAAACAATATTTTCTTGACTCGAAAATTCATGAACAAAAAAATACCCATCTAGTATATTTAACCATTTATCTACGAGATCTGCATCTATTTGACCCTCGAAGATGGGGATTTCAAAATTAACTTGTACCTTAAATGGTGTGGCGTTTCCAGAGTAGTTGTTGGAAGCCGATGCGTCGCCTCTAGGCAGCCGCTGAAGGATATGCGCAAAGCTATCCATCATCGCGTTCCTTTGTCGCTCGAGGGCTTCTTCGAGCAATATTTTGATAAGACCTCCTGCCCCCTCGTCTTTCTTCTCATTCGCCATGGAAGGTCATCGGGATTTGCGAGGCTGGTCTTGCAAAGGTTCGACCAGTTCAAGCCCTAACTCCTTATATCCCGACCTCGTTGGGGACATGCAAATAAAAACAGAGAAAAAGTAGGCCGCTCTGATGCCACTGATCCAAATTTAAACAGGAACGCAAAAAATTATTGAGATAACCATAATCATAGAGATGCAGCGTAAATAATACTTCATTTCATTAATGTAAAATATTGAAATATGCTTACAAACAACAAAGGAAATAAACCAGCTAGGGAGATGGTAGCTTATCTGTGAGAAGCGATGTGTCGGCTACAAGCCTGTGAACTGTGTTACAATGAGGCTCAAAGGCCTATTTATTGTTGAGAAACAATGGAAAACCCTAAACATCCAAAACCCTAACCCTAGAAGATGAAATGCCAAACTGTGGGCCCTGTTTGGGTAAATTTCTACATCAACTTCCTTGGGTCGTAAATTTGGCATATGATCTCCATTTCACGCGCACAATATATCGTTAGAAATATCTATTCAAGAACTACAACTTTGGGGAAAAAATGTCATTTAAGGCCTCAAAACAGCTCCGAAGTTCAGGACCCGAATAACTACTAAAAATAGTAAACTGTGCTACAATTAAGGAAACTGGAAAGCTAAAAGAAACAATGGTGTGGGTCCAAGTGGACTTGGCAGGTGGCCACCAATATCCACCTGGATCAATGATGGACAACTTTTCCTGGATCCTTTGGCAGATGCCCATAAGTGACACATCTTCACCCAATAGTCACTTTGGAGGTTCCACCAACTTCAAGGTACAAGTAAACTTTGATACCCTTATACTTGAAGATCAAACAGATGCAAACATTGTAGATAAATGTTTGATTTTGTTGGAAGGATACCTTTTGGTCCATTGTTTCTCTGATAGGAAGAATATTACTTTAGCATTGCTTAAGGTTGCTACCTATGTCAAGGAATGGTGGAAAAAATACTATGAGAAAAGGGTCGAGGAACCCTCTCTATTTACAGCCACCCCCTCTTGGAACTCTTTTGAAGATGTTGTTAAGGAACAATATTACCTCTTAGGGAGCTATTAAGACAAGTACATAAAATGGACCACACTACGACAACAAAGGGGGGCATGTATTTTAGAAAGATCGATCTAAAGTATGACCATCACCAAGTTTCAATAGAGACCACAAATGTATGGAAGAATAACTTCAAATCTAATGAAGGCATTTTTGAATGGTTGGTCATACCCTTCAGGTTGAAAAATTCCCCTACTACTTTTATGAGGTTGATGAATGACATCTTGCAACCCTTCACTAACTCATTCGTGGTTGTTTATCTGGATGACATCCTCATTTTTATGAAGAGTTGGGAAGAGCACTTGTAAAACATTTGACATGTTCTTCAAACCCTACGGCAACACAAACTATGTGCCAACTTGGACAAATTTGCCTTTGGCATGAGTTAGGTCCAATATCTGTGTTACATCATAGATGAGCAAGGCGTGCATGTGGATCCAGCTAAGATCCAATTCATTCGAGATTGGCCAACCTAGACCATTCTAACGTAACTTTTCATCTTTTTAGGCCTTGCAAAATTTTATCGGAGGTTCACATTGGGATTATCCCATATCACTTAGTGTTTGAGTTAAATTTCCAAGGGTGGGGTGAAAGAAACGTTTTCATAGTCCAAGTCCCAATAAAAGGCATTTGTTGAGCTGAAGCACTACCTATTTTTTGCACCTATACTCACATTTCCAGAGTTGCAACAACCATTTGAAATTGAGAAAGATGCCTTTGACTATGTTATTGGTGTAGTCCTCAACCAAAACGGGCATCCAGACACTTTTTGGTACAATTCAGAAGTACCCCACCTATGATAAATAGATGTATTCTATTGTTCAGGCTTGTCAAAAATGGAAACATTACATTCTGGGGAAGGCGATGGTAATCCACACTAATCACCAACCTCTTCAGTTTATATAGACACAAGGGAAGTTTCAGAATGATCACCATCATAAGTGGTCTAAATATTTGCAACAATTCCACTTGAACATTAAAATACAAAAATGGTAGCACCAATCATGTTGTAGATTGCCTCAACGGGCCCCCATTTGCATCCCTGACTATTGTTCTCAACTCTTGTGGCCACGAGACCTCTAGATGGCTACAACTGTACAAAAATAATCCAGAGTTCACCACCACATACTAGGTGCTATTGGATGGCAAGTAAGTTCCTAATTTCCACATCCAGGATGCATTATTATGCTACCTGCGTCACCTTTGTGTTCCTTCAAGTGAGCGTGCCAAGTTGATTTTGTGGGCGCACTTCAGTCAGGTTATAGGACATTTTGGTTTGGAGAAAACTATGGTCATACTATATAAGTACTTTAATTGGCCAAAAATCTGATAGGATGTTGGAAAATATATCAAATCTTGCACTACTTGTGTCATTATCAAGCCAACCATCGAGAAGCAAGGCCTATACACTCCTCTACCTACTACCACCCAGCCTTGGGAATCCATCTCTATGGACTATCTATGTGGACTCCCTTCTACCAAGCATGGTAATGATTTTGTATTTGTGGTCGTGGACAAATTTTCTAAGATCATTGTATTGGAGGCATGCAAGAAGAGTATCACAGTGGAGGACACTGCCAAGCTCTTCTTTGAACGAGTGTGGGTACATTGCGGGATCCCATAGACCATTATATCAGATTAGGATAGCATGTTCCTAATCACATTTTGGTCGAGCCTCTAGACACTATTGAACACCAAGCTCACCAAGTTGACTACATTCCATCCCCACACTAATGGTCAGACAGAGGTCAGCAATAGGATGATAGTACACATACTCCACATGTACCACTCCAAGCATCCACAAACCTAGGATGAGAGCCTTCCCTATGTGCAACACAACTATAACAAAGCTCTCCATATTGTTGGCATTATGATGCATGTGTTGTCCTTGATGGACACTCACTTGTAACAAAACAAGTGTATGGTAACTAGATGAATCCACAGGTCAGTTCAGAGGTGACAAAGTGATGGAACAGAATAATAGAATGGTGGGATAAAGGTTTACAGATCATAATCATAAGTTTGGTAAAGCTGAATATTCAAAGATCTATACACGGGTTGAAGACCAAGTCACATATACACACAGGTACAAAGAAGCAAAGTCACGTACATGCTGACGCACTAATTTAAGAATACCAAGGGTCCTTAACATGGTATTAGCCCACAATATTAAGTGCATTAACAGTTACTTGATCCCGTGTAAGACTACCATCAGCACTAGTGTACTTTTGACTCATGGTATTGGCTAAGGATCTAACCATATAAGGAGTTGAAGATTAAAGTGCTATGTGTGCATGTGAAAGGGTTTTTGATGAACACTTCAATATGAAGTATATCTTCATTGTAAGGGCCATAATTGACACATAGATCAGAAATAATTATGCACCAATGAATACAATGATGGACCAACATCATGAGTCCTCAAAACACTTTCCATTGTATGATCTTCTCGTGGAATGACTATATCTAAGTATTGACGCATGTTTTTATCTTTGAATATTATGATCTCGGTATTTTTGAAGTTCTGAAGAATTGGGCAATTTTAGGTCAAAATTTGCAGATCTGTACGCAGGTTCATCTTGGTTAATTTGTGTATACATGCGGGTTCGTTTCTTCAAAGTCATGTACCTAAAGGAAGGGTTTATGTTCATAAATGACCGATCAACTTGATCAGTGTTGTTGTATCTCTGTTGTCTATCAATCATGTCCTCATGTTGATCTAGATTGAGCAATAATATCTGAAGTAGAACTGATTGAATGATGAAGTTGAATTTGGTTAGATGTTGATTGGTTGAAAAGATTATTGATGCTGCTAACTGTATGAGGGTTCTATAATCTAACATAATATTTCATCAATTTCTCTGGTAAACTTTGTGTCTGATTAAGAATTACAAGTTTTTAGTACATTGAGATTTGTATGCAGGTTTCTCTACATAAAAGCGCGTTGATTCAGATTTAAACAAGAACACAAAAAATTATATATATAACCATACATATAGATATGCAACATAAATAATACTTCATTTCATTATTGTAAAATACTGAAATATGCTTACAAACAGAAATGGAAATAAACTAGCTGGGGCAATGGTAGCTTATCTCTGAGAAGATATGTGGCGCTACATGCCTCTGAACTTTGTTACAATGAGGCTCAAAGGCCTATTTATTGTTGAGAAACAATGGAAAACCATAAACATCCAAAAACCTAACCCTAGAAGATGAAATGCCAAACTGTGGGCGTCGTTTGGGTAAATTGGTACATCAACTTCCCGGGGTCATAACTTTGGCATTCGATCTTCGTTTGACGTGCACAATATCTCGTTAGAAAGATCTATCTGAGAACTACAAATTTGGGAAGAAAAACATCAGTCCATGGACCCATGTTGCTACTAGTTCTCCCCAAAAATGTCGTTTAGGGCGTCAAAACGAATTCGGAAGTTCAGGACCCGATAAACTGCTAAAAATAGTAAATTGTGCTACAATTAAGGAAATTGAAAAGTTGAAAGAAACAGTGGTGGGGGTCCAAGTGCACTTGGCAAGTGGCCACCAATATCCACCTGGATCATTCCTCCCTCCTTAGGAAGCAATGGTACCCATTGCGTTGAGTTCGTTCATGAGATGAGGAAACTTCTGCTGAACTTGGTCCCTGGTAAGCCACTTGCCCTAGTGAAGGAGTTAACCTGCTTTGAGAAATCGATACAATTGGATATTCTGCTATCAAGTGTGCTTGATCTGTGTGTCCATGATCTAATCAATCGTAGCTTGTTCCATGCAATCTGGATTTAATTCTATGGGTGTGAGTTGTTTTGCAATGTCGGATGTGTCTAGTAATGGTGGAAAGTATGGCCGAAGGTAGTCCACATTGAACACTAGGTGCATGGCAAGGAATAGGGGAATGCTGAGCTCAAATGAATTGTCTCCCATAGCCTTGGTAATGGTGTACGGACCATATCATAGTGGTTTGAGCTTCCGATAGGCTCCGGTAAGGCAATCCTTTTGCAAATGCAACTAGGCTTTGTCACCCACCTAAAACTTGTGTGGCATCCAATCTTGATCATGTTGCTGCTTATACTTGGCATTTGATTTCTCCAGAATGTTGTGGACCTACTCGCGAATATGTTGGATGTGCTCAATGAATTTGTTTGCCTTATCTATTTCGGATTGGACATGAGCCGAATCTGGGTGAGTAGTTGCAATTGGCATGGCCACATCAATGGGACATAGTGGATAGAATCCCAAGCCCACCTAAAAAGGGTTGGGGCCAGTCGAGCTATGGAGAGCCCGGTTGTAGCTCTGTTGAACATATTGGAGGATCTCATCCCATGTGCGTGGATGCTTTGAGTTGTACATGCACATAATGTGTACGATCATCTTGTTGACAACCTCTTTCTGGCCATTAGTTTGAGGATGGAAGGTTGTGGACTGAGTGAGTTTAGTGTCTAGCATCGACCAGAGACTAGACCAAAATGTACTAAGGAACCTGTTGTCCTGATCTAAGATGATAGACTGTGGGATCCCAAAGTGTACCCACAATCATTCAGAGAAGTGTTTAGTAGTGGCTTTTGCTGTAATATTCTTCTTGTAGGCCTCCATAATGGCCATCTTCGAGAACCTGTTGATGGCCACAAAAACACAGTCGTTTCCATGCTTAGTAGAAGGAAGGCCCGACATGTAATCCATGGAGATGGATTCCCAAGGTTTACTAGGGGTAGGAAACGGGGTATAGAGGCCTTGATTCTTGATGATCAGTTTGGCATTGGCATAGGTAGTGCATGATCTGATGTAATTCCTGACATCCTGTCAAAGGTTCGACCAATAGAAATACTTCTACAATACTGCCACCATTTTCTCAACCCCGAAATGCCCAACAACATGGCTGTAGTGTGCTTCTCAAATCATCTTGGAACTCTCACTTGAAGGAACACAAAGGTGACACAAGTGGCATAACAGGGCATCTTGGAGGTGAAAATCTGGAACATGCTGACCCTCCAAGAGTGTCTGGTATGCGTGGCCGAATTCTAGGTTGCTTTTGTAGAGAAGGGTCCAATCAGAGGTCTCGCGCCCACAAGAGTTGATCACGGTGGTTGACGCCATGATCGGTGATCGACTGAGGCAATCTGCAACATTATTGGTGTTTCCCTTCTTATACTTGATATTCAAATGGAACTGTTGCAGGTATGTGGACCACTTTTGATGGCGATCATTTTGAAATTTCCCTTAGGTCTGTATGAACTGCAGGGGTCAGTGATCTGTGTGGTGATCGTTTCCTTCCCAAAAATGTAATTCTTACATTGTCGGCATGCCTACACAATGGAATAGGTCACTTTTTCATAAGTGGGATACTTCTGGAATGTGTCTGAAAGTGTCTCACTATGATATGCCACTAGATGCTTGTGTTGAGTAAGGACTGCCCCAATAGCATAGTCAGAGGCATCTGTCCCGACCTCAAATGGTTGTTACAAGTATGGTAATGTGAGAGTTGGTGTCGAGTAGAGGCGATCTTTCAAATCTGTGAATGTCTTATGTTGAGATTCGAACCAAATGAATTTTGCTTTCGCTCATCCCTTGGTGACTCAAGGGCCAAGTGATATGAGAAAATCCCAACACGAACCTGCGGTAGAAATTGGCAAGACCTAGAAAGCTGCGGAGCTCTGTCATAGTGGTTAGAGGTGACCAATCCTGAATGACTTGGATCTTGGCTCTCGTCCCATGTGCGTGGATGATTTGAGTTGTACATCCGCAGAATGTGTACAATCATCCTGTTGACACCCTCTGTCTGGCCATCAGTTTAAGGATGGAAGGTTGTGGACTTAGTGAGTTTGGTTTCCAACATCGACCAGAGATTGGACCAAAATGTACTAAGGAACCTGTTGTCCCGATCTGAGATGATAGACTGTGGGATCCCAAAGTGTACCCACACTCGTTCAAATAAGAGTTTAGTAGTGGCTTCTGTTGTGATATTCTTCTTGCAAGCCACCATAATGGCCATCTTTAAGAACCTGTCGATGACCACAAAAACACAGTCATTTCCATGCTTAGTGGAAGTAAGGTCTGACATGTAATCCATGGCGATGGATTCCCAAGGTCGACTAGGGGTAGGTAGCGGGGTATAGAGGCATTGCTTCTTGATGGTCAGTTTGGCAATGGTGCATGCAGTGCATGATCTGAAGTACTTCCCGACATCCTGTCAAAGATTCGGCTAATAGAAATACTTCTGCAGTATTTCCACCATTTTGTCGACCCTGAAATGCCCAGCAAGTCGACTGTAGTGTGCTTCCCAAATAATCTTGGCACGCTCGCTTGAAGGAACACAAAGGTGACCCAGGTGGCATATCATGGCATCATGGAGATGAAAATATGGAACATTTTGACCCTCCAAGAGTGTTTGGTATGTGTGGCCCAATTCTGGGTTGCTTTTATAGAGAAGTGGCCAATCAGAAGTCTTGTGCCCACAAGAGTTGAGCATGGTGGTTAACGCCATGATCGATGGTCGATTGAGGAAATCTGCAACATTATTGGTGTTGCCCTTCTAATAATTGATATTCACATGGAACTGTTGTAGGTATGTGGACCACTTCTGATGGTGATCATTCTGCAATTTCCCTTAGGTGTGTATGAACTGTAGGGTTCGGTGGTCTATGTGGATGACTGTTTCCTTCCCCAAAATGTAATGCTTCCATTGTCGATAGGCTTGCATAATGGAATACATCTCTTTGTCATATGTGGGATACTTCCGAACTGTGTCTGAAAGTGTCTCACTATGATATTGCACTGGATGCCCATGTTGAGTAAGGATTGCCCCAATAGCATAGTTATAGGCATCTATCTCGACCTCAAATGGTTGTTGCAAGTCTGGTAATGTGAGCACTGGTGCTGTGCAGAGGCGATCTTTCAACTCTGTGAATGCCTTTTGTTGAAATTCATACCAAAAGAATTTTGCTTTGGCTCCTCCCTTGGTGACTTGACTCAAGGGCCAAGTGATATGAGAAAATCCCTTCACGAACTTGCAGTAGAAGTTATCAAGAACTAGAAAGTTGCGGAGCTCTGTCAGAGTGGTTGGAGATGGCCAATCCTGAATGACTTGGATCTTGGCTGGATCCACATGCACCCCCTGTTCATCAATAATGTATCCTAGATCCTTAACCTTAGTCATGCCAAAAGTGCATTTCTCCAAATTGGCACATAAGTTGTGTTTCCACAGTGTTTGGAGAACCTGTTAAATGTGGTGGAGGTGCTCCTCCCAACTCTAGCTGAATATCAAGATTTCATCCAAGTATACCACTACAAATGAGTTGGTGAATGGCCTCAAGATGTCATATATTAGCCTCATGAAGGTTTCCAGAGAATTTGTCAATCCAAAAGGCATAAACTACCATTCAAAAAGCCCCTCCTTAGCTTTGAAGGCAATCTTCCACACATCAGAGAGTTTGATTGGTACCTGGTGATATCCTGACTTCAAATCGATCTTGTTGAAATATTTTTCCCCCTTCAGTTGGTCCAGGAGGTCATCAATCCGTGGGATCGGGTACCTATTACGAACAACGATCTTGTTCAACGCCCAATAGTCAATACAGAGTCTCCAAGTCCCATCCTTCTTCTGTACCAACACGATCGGGCTCCCACATGGTGATGAACTCAGACAAATGTGACCTTTTTGCAACAGCTCCTGAATCTGCGTCTTG
>APFE030085865.1:0-56206 GCA_000404065.3 Pinus taeda
AAGGGGGGAATGTTGGACGCACGCTAATCCTAAAGGGTTAGCGTGGAAGCCGAATGGACAAAGCAGTCCAAGGGACCTTGGGATGTGAATCCCAACGGTCACCATATTGTACTATAAATGTACATCTTTTGTGAATAAAATAGCAATTCATGTTTTATCTTTCCTATTATTTGTCGTTGTCCATGTCTGTTTAACAAAGATGATAAAAAGCTTTAAGAACAAGTTTCTTAGTGCAAAATATTTTGTCTTTAACTTTGGAAGAAATATGGAATTAACATGCAATGAAATATAGAAAAGAGGAGTCCATAATTAAGGTTCTTTTAACTTTAACTCACAGAAATCAAATTTTGAAAAATTGCAAACCTAAAGGCCAACAATTTCATTACTCTCTTCTATAGAAGAAAAACATTAAGATGAAAAGATAACATGAAACAAATATCATACTAAACAAGTGTTTGGAATCACTTTGAAATATTTATTCAAATCACCAAGAAGATTCAAAATACAACTTTTTCTTCTGAGGTCCAAAACTCGGAACCCTCACTTCTTATTCCAAATTGTTTTTATACAAAATTTCAAAGGGACAGTTATGAAACTGTCAACTGCCAAAAACAGCTAATCTCCTAAACTACTTTGAAATTACATGTTCTTTCAAACATTACATTCTTAAATGAAAAGAAACATAAATAATCATTTTCAGAAATGTTTATAAAAAGACTGTTGCAATGACAGGTGGCATTGATTCACAGAGTAATTTGGGACTCTGGTGCAAATGAGGGTCTAGCTTTTGCACTTGTTGTTGTTGGTGACATCCATTCTCTGCATTTTTTCCAAATGTTCATGTCTGAACTTGGACTCTTGACAAACCTAGTATGTGTTATTCTGAAACTTGCGATCCTGTTGTATGTTGGTTTGTCAACAAAGAGGGTTCTCATTAACCACAGTAGCTGAAAATCTCTATGCAAGTAGTTTACAATTGTTTCCCCCTTAAGCATTGTTGTTTTCTCATGTGTAGAGTTGATTCTACTCTTGGCTCCATCAGTAAGGTGTTATAGGTCTCTCGGGGTAATAAATTCCCCTGTTGGTCCCAACATGAAGGCAAACCTACTCTAGTCCTCTTATCAAAATCAATGTTGAATTTCATTACAAATTCCTTAACCTCTGACAACTTTGTCTTTGTTGCCTTCCTGCATAATTTTTTCAAAATCATTTTAGTTATTTCCAAGACATACTTTGTTCTATCTTCAACCCCTAATTCCCGTAACTCCGTGAGGATCTTGAGTTAAGGAAATCAATCATTTTCCTAGAAAATTGGGCCCGCTATTGTAGCTTATGCTTGCTACCAACAATTAAACTCTCCATGTCTCTGATAATGGCTTTATACTCTACAACTATAGACAAGGATTCCCAAATATTATTCATAGTGTGGATAATATCATTCCATATTATCTCTCTTGCTTGAATAAGTGACATATTTCCCTTCAATTTCTCCTTCACCTCTTTAATTTCTTGGGAAGTAATCTGAAAATAATTTCTATAGTTTAAAGCATTTTCCTCGGACATAGTCAATTCCCTTTCAGTGGCCTTTATAATTTTCAGATCATCATCATTATTTCTCTGAACCTTCTTCATTTCATTTTCAAATATTTGCAATTCAGCCATTACTCTGGTTAATTTATCAGTTGGGTCTTCAGAATCTGGTTCTACTAAGATAGCACAAATATGGGAGTCAATTTTCTATTGTAAAACATAATTCATCTCTTTCAACTTAGAAATTTCATCATTTGTTTCAAGAGCTCATTAGTCAGAACTTCTTTTTCTTTCTATGCTACTTCTGAGGCCATTGGATGTTCCACAAAAGGCATTTTCAATTTCTTTCTGAGCACTTGAATCTCTATCTCAACTCCCTGCAACAACTTCTAGACAATACTCCTATCTTCGAGGTTCATGCCAATCTTTACAATTAACTTATTCAGCTCTTTATTCTGAATGGTCAAATCTCTGGAACTTGCTTTTTCTAGCTTTAAATGATTGGCCACTTTCTCTAACAAGGCTTCATCTTTGTTACCAGCTAGGGAAGCTTTATTTAAATCACTATATATCAGCTCTCCAGTCTACCTATGCAAATTGATTTTATCACGTAGTGGGATCTCTCTAACCTTGTTGACAGTTTTGAAACTTGATGAATAAGAGACAGTCAAAGTAGAGGGGTGAGAGAAAGATAGCTTTAGTTTATTTCTCTCAAGATCAATGGAAAAAAGAAATCTAATCTGATAGTCAGAGATGTATTGAGCTTCCAATTAGGACTCCATGCTTTCCTTTACTTTTATGTTCCTTTCTTTTATTTGAGAATATAATTATTTTATGACTGGAACAGAACTCTGAGCAGCCTCTTTTGGAACATGGGAAGAAGGTGTATGAATGATTTCCCCCAACTACAATTGAAAACCCACTGTTGTTGAAAAATTGCTTCCCTCAGACAACTTAATCCTCTTGGAACCTTTATTTGCTTCATCTTCCAAATCAATAATATCATCACTGCCTCGTTTCAAATTCTTCTCACTTGGATGAGGAGTCTCAACCTCCATCCCTCTTGATACATTGGTTTGTCCTCCATTTTCTATTTTCTCGACATCTTGTCGAGGATCATGCACATAAGGAGCATAGGAATTCTCCACTCTTCTATTTGAAATAATATGGTGAGGGTCATATGACCATTTCTCACCCAATTGTAACTTGATACTTACAAGGATTTTCTGCACTTTTCTTATGGCTTTCCTATTATTTACAATAAAAGGCCCAACTATTCTTGGAAATTTAAATAGATGCCCTTTCTTTGCTGGAAAAAAATGTAGTTGGTCAACATTTAAACATTGCCTGATAAATTCTAAAGAAAAAAACCTAATGGGCACAAATGTGGGGAGTCTGTAGGGGGGAACTTCTGCTCCATATAATATAATCTTTGTATAATCTTCAAATAAGAACCAATCACCTACTTTAACATCTTTACTGAGTTAAAGGAGATAATAAGCCTTTGGTAGTATACAAGGGGAAGGAGAACTATTTATGGTTGAATAGGAAAATGATATAAAAGAAGCGGTGAAATACACAAACCCCTCATAATTGGCATTACTTCTTATAACATATGTCCAAAACACCATTGATTATTTATTCTTATTAGGATCCATAATATTTAATCCGAGGTGCATAAATATTTCAACATGAGTATATAAAAAGAGATAAGTAACCAAAGAGGGAAAGATCTGTTAATTAAAAGTTGACCATCTTTTCTCAGAAGGCAGGTATTGTCGAAATTTGGTAGCCCTAGGAGTTGCAGCATTCTTGCTGCAATACTAGTGCTCATCACTTTTTGGCACCGTTGTCGGGGAGGTGTCTGAGTAAGATGTGATTTCTGCTTTCTTTCTTCCATTTCTTATCTCTAACATTCTGCTATTAGCTTCATTTCTGCAAAAGTAATTGTAAATTGGTTTGCTTTCTTTTCCATTATGCAAGTGAGATTTCATTCAACGGTTAGTTTCCATTCAGTTTGTTATTTCAATTACGAAATTAGTCTCAAATCTTGAAAAAAAATACAAAAACACTTCTTTCATGCCTCGTAGGAATAGGGATAACTTAGGAAAATTTCTACCAAATACCCCCACCACTTCAAACAGCCAACCTTCCCTCTTCTTTAGTGGCTGTGAATTGGAGGACCCCTTCGGCGAACAACCAGAGATTTTTGAAGAGCCTACAGGGGGAGAAGAATAAGGAGAACCCATTCCAATTGACCTAATTGCTAAAAATAGAAATGACAAAGGAGATAGATAAAGAATTGAGGGTGCTTTTCCCATCAGAGAGACTAATGGGGATACAAAGATGAAAAACATAAGTCCCTCTGCTCTTTCTCATTTCCATGGCCTGACCTCAGAAGATCTAGATACTTTCTTGTTTGAGTTCGTTTTCATATGCAGAACTTATGATTACACCATTGATGATCAGAAGTTGAAATTATTCCCATCCACTCTCAAGGATACAGCTTTGCGCTGGTTCATGGGTTTACCTAGGGATAGCATCACAACCTGGGCTTAGATGTAGCAAGCCTTCAACAATAAGTATCGGGACTACTACAGGTCCAAAGACACTAAAGAGGAAATTTTTAGAATGACCTTGGGGCATGATGAATCCTTGGAGGATTATGAGGATATATTCCATCTTAGCTACAAAAGGGCTAGGTGCACACTTGACCCTAAGTCACTGAAGCTAGTCCTCCTCAGAGGGGTAAGGGAAGATATTCTAGATACCCTAAACCTGCTAGCAGGTGGGAACATCTACCAGCTACCCTATGAAGATATCAAGACTATATTTAAGAACCATTCTAGGGAAACTAGGAAAAAGGGTAGTGGTATTCAACGAATGGCCAACTCATCCTCTTCCAACACATCCATAAAAGGTGAAATTGGAAATACGCTGGAAGATTTCAAGAGTGAAATGTTGCAAACCCTTGCCTACAAATGGACACTATTCACATCAAGAGGAAGCAGGAGGAAGTAGAGAGAGCATTAGCCATCTTTTGCCCTAGATGCACAACGAGGCACCCTAGGAATGAATGCTCATTAAACCTGATAGAAATCTTCTCGATCTGTGAAGAAACCACTCCATAAACAAGTGACCTTCTCTACCTGGACTAAAAGTTGTGTATCAAGGAACTGAAGGGGTGACTAAACAACTCTGCTACATAAATCAAATAAGACCTCATGGGCCTTGACCATACCAGCAGGGCATGCAAGGGTCATCTTATGCATACTACAACCCTAAACAAAACACATCCAATCCCTCTTGGGGCCCCCCTGCTCATCCTTCCTGGTCTACATCTTCTCCTTGGTCTTTTGCACCTCAGTACCATTCCCAGCCGATGAACCAGTCATTTCAGCCATATACTCTGCCATAGCCTTAGTGGAATGCACCACCCCAGGGGTGGAGGCCCCCATAAAACAATGCTCCAACTTTATTGCCTTCACCTCCTACTCAACCATAACTTTACATCGTGCTCCAGCTTTATTGCCTTCACCTCCTACTCAACCATAACTTTTACACCGTGCTCCACCTAAACAACCTCAGATGCTTGCCCAGCCAAATCCAAACCCAAACAACAGACAGGCACAACAAGTATACAGTGGAGAGACATCCTACCTTGCTTATGATTTGGATATTCAGGAAATCAACCTAAGGCTTGGGAGAGTACTCCCAGAAAAACAACCCCCATCTGCACCTAGGGAGAGTGAGGAGGAAAGAAAGGAAAGTATGCCTAGAGTGAATCCACAACCCTTTCCTTAAATATTAACTCAGCCAATCCAGCCTACCCCATAAGAGAATTAACTTCTGCGTGAATTGAAAAATCTATGTGTCAAAATTCCACTTCTCCAAGCCATTAAGGATGTACCTATTTACAACAAAATTATTAAAGAGAAGTGTTTCAAACATCCAAGGAGGCGAAAAAGAGACACCCCTACCATTAATGTCATTGGACAGTTGTCCGACTTAATCCTGGGGCAGATAATTTTCCCAAAGTATTTAGACCCTGGAAACCATGTAGTAGATGTGCACATCAATGGCACCATTGTCCCACATACCTTGATTGATCTTGGGGCTGCCATTAATGTAATGACAAAGGACACCATGCTCAAGCTCAATCTCTAGGGTTCATTAAGAAAGACTATAACAGTCTTGAAGCTTGCAGACCGTTCCACAATATCCCCTGAGAGGATTGTTGAGGATGTGATGGTCTCCATCAACTCCTGGGAGTACCCTGCAGACTTCCTAGTTCTCCCGCCTAAGGCCAAGCTTAATGGTTATCCTCTCATACTTGGGAGACCCTGGTTGATCCAAAATGGATCTAGCATAGACTTCTAAGTCTAAAAACATTCCTCCTAAAGGAAAATTAAAGTCAAAGGATGCTCTTTGAAATAGTCTCATTTCATAGATCTCTTCATTCTGAATCTAACGCAATTTGAATGGACTAAAATGGACTTCGGATGAAGAAGTTGTTCTAAAAAGAAATTTGCCCATTATCCTTAGAAAAGGAGGCAATTTATTATAAATGGGACTTAATGGAGAATATGTGTTCCTTAAGGAAAATCACATTGGAAAAGGATCAAAGGGAGGACTTAAGCAAAGGCGGAAGGACTCCCCGATAGCAATCTCCAATATATCGCATCGAAGGTAGGCTTCCATGCGATATCGAAACCCTGGGCATGCGACGTGCGACTTGCGATTGCGATGATCGGATCGGTGGATTGACATCAGCGATATATATCGGGTCGACACAATCCATTGGAAAGTTGTATAGACCCCCAGGACATTGCGATAGCGATATGCAATATGCCGATATCGGTGATCGGCGATCAGAAATCGCAACCATATAAAGGGTTGTTGACATAAGCGCGACGCGATTGCGATTAGCGATCAAGGCACGGACTCGATAGGATTATAAACATGATTGAATATAATTTGAAATCTAGAATTTCGGATTTTCTGTGTATTTGTCAAATTCTTGGGTAAAGAGCATTTCGCCTATGCGATTGCGATTTACGATGACAGGATGGACCCAAGAGGGATGTAGATGCGATTGAAGGCCATTTGAAGTTCGGGCTTAAGGTCCATGATGGGTTTTTCTTTGTATTCCTTTGTATTTCCGTTCCAAACAAAGAATGCGTTATTTCGTGGATTTAGTTCTAGAAAGATGCTGCCGGTTCATTTCCATTTGGAAATAGCCATCACACCTATGCCACGCTATGAGCGGGAGTTTCTGTAACAGGGATGCATTATGAAGCACGCAAAGCTGAAGAGTCACAAGGGAATGATTCGTCATGATTGGGGACAGAGGAATGAATGGAAGCCGCAGAGTCGGAGGATTCCTCAAAGGCCAGAGAGTTAAGCGAAGGAGTAGTTTTTCCCTTTAGAGAGCTGATAGAGGCAGAGCCACCAGAGGTTGGAGGCAGAGCCGTAGTTCAAGAGAAAGATAGAGAAGCCACTAGAGGTTGGGGGCGATGGCAAAGGGGTGATTCCTCAGAGATTTGAGCGTAGCAAAGTTGCAGAGCCAGAGAGCTTAACGTAGCAAAGTTGCAAACACTGAGAGCTTGGGAGCCAGGGAGCCAGAGAGCCAGAGGGCAGACAGAACCAGAGAACAACAAAGAGATCAAATGATCAAGCTATTGCTGATGTCTGATGTGTGCTGAAGACAGAAGAAGGAGTTCCAGAGGCAGTTAAAAGAACTGTGAGGGAGTTGGTGCAAGCTAGAGCTTAAGATAGCTCAGAGCGTTGATTGAAGGAGTCTAGTCCAGAGAAGCCTAGATCTATTTGCAGAGTAAGGACAACCAGGGATAATATGGTATTCTAAACCCATAGGTTCAGCTGTAAACCAATGGAGTTGAGAGTGGAACTTGTAAACCATAATCCCAGAGAGCCTAGTCGAGTTGACTAGAGCTCACGGAGATGTAGCCCAAGAGGTTTGGGTGAACTCCTAATTATATTGTTGTCTTATGCGTTTGTTGATTTGTTGCTTTATTTACTGTTATGTGTGTTTAAATATCAGCATAAGAAAATTTATATAAGCACTTGAACAGTTTAAAAACAAACACAAACATACACCTCTTTCAAGCACGTTTAATTCCGCAAATTATCGATCATAAGCATAGATCTTGGAAATTGTTTAAGCTTTGGAGTGGGAGAGGTTCTTGTAAGCTGACAAGAAGCCTTTAGCGCCCCATTTTCAGATCAGGTGGTATCAAAGCCTGGTTGATTAACCCCACCTTCAAAAAAGGTTATATGAGAATTGGTTATACTAGAGCAGGTGGTATCATGGAGCAGGTGGTATCATGGAGCAGGTGGTATCATGAAGCAGATGATATCATGATGCAAGTGGTATCGGATCAGAATGCTTGATTGGAAGAGCAATCTATATGTTTGCTTAACTTGAAAGGTGTTTAAACAGTCAAGGATTGATTGTTTGATGTTTGTAAACTGATTATTGTTTTAGTTTGCAGAGGTGAAGGGAAAGCTATTGATAGCTAAGTCCAGGAGAGGACAAGAAGGAAGAAGGGTTGAAGGCATTCTCCTTATCTCAAAGGACCTCAAATCAATCCTTGAAGCACAAGAGGTTTGTTGCAAACGGTTGCTTAAATAAGCTCTTTGTTAATCTTGTTTGAAGTTCTTTTATTCATTCTGATAATGACAACTTCTACAAGTGAGTCCTCAAATTCTCCTTTCGTCACAAGATTCTTTGATGAAGACATGAAGCAAGACTTGTTCACCATGATGGATATGGTGAGAGAAATGTATGAGGAAGGAAGAGCATCATACTTAGAGAGCAATTGAATTCCATGAAGGAAGAGAAGCAGTTGCTTTCTGACAAATTGCAGGAAATGGAGAGACAATTTCATATTGCAAATATGAACCTGGAAAGGATGCATGAGTTGGAGACGCAGCTCTTTGTTTTCAAAGAAGCCTTAGTCAAGTATCAGCTTGAAGAAGAGGTATATAATTCTAGTTTGCCTTCAATTTCCTCTAAGAATGTTTATATAGGTTCTTTTGAAAAACATACCAGAGGCATAGGTTCCAAGTTAATGTCCAAGATGGGCTATGAAGGAAAAGACTTGGGAAAACATGCATAGGGTATTGTTGATCCAATAATGGTTGAGGAAAGGCCTAAGTATTTGGGTCTTGGCTATGGACAATATTATGGAGAAAGTTCCAAAGCTGCCATGAAGACAATTGAAAGAGTTCCAAAAAGGAGTTTCATTTCAGGTTTTATGCCTCAGAAGTGTAAAGGTTGTATTCATGGGGAATGCAATAGCTTGAAACATCATTTTTAGGAAGAAGGTGTTCATAAGCATACACTTGAATCAAAGAGTTTTGGAGACTCTGAAAGCCTTGAAGAGGTTGATGGTGTTCCAAAGGGAGCCACTTATTCATTCAATTCACCTGCTCATGAAGGTAATAAAGGTGAAAAAGAAAGGTATAAATCTGGTTCTAATCATATTCCTTTTGATTATGTTAAGCATGATAAATTTCCATATAAGCGTGGGAAAAGAATTGCATGTTCCTTTTGTGGTTTGGTTAACCATAATGTTTCTAGATGTTGGAAGAGAATGGCCACATACGGGAAACTTTTGAAGGAAAAGAAGCAAAGAGCCAAATGTCCATTGGACAAGGCAAATCATGTTGTCAAGAAGATGCACATATGTTGCACTTATTTCCATAAGCAAGGACACATTGCTAAAAAGTGTTGGCCTCTGAATCCAACAATGCTTCCACGAAACTTGAAGAAGGTGGAAAGAAAGAATGGCAGGAATGGAAAGAAGGATTCCATGATTGATGTGTTTCAGGATGATTCACATGTTGATGTTGATGTGCAGACAAAGGAAGGACCTTTGAAATGGATTGGTAAGATATGGTTAGAATTATTATCCAATTAAGATTACATGTTTATTGATATAATGGATCTATTTTCATTTCTTTGTTAATGGAATGCAAGTTGCAGGGTTCTACCAAGAAGGTGGATGGAAAAAGTTGAGAAGGAGACTCACTTTATTGTTGCAACATTATATTCATTTCAGCTTCGATAGTATAGTGTACTTAAGTGAAAGTTGAAGGATGAAATGCATGCATGAGAATGATGTGCATGAACACAGGGATGCTGATGATTTCCTTGTATTTGAACATGTATGTGTAATTAACTTGAAGGGTTGATTGCTTTGTTTTTAAGCATGCATGTAATGTTAATATTGACTTGGCAAGAGTTGATTTGGTCTCCAAGATGGAGATAATGATGAAGTGTTTCATCTTTGAAAAAGAACTTTGGAATTTCTTTTCTACATGCTTGACCTGAAGGGTCAATTGTTTTAAAGGCAGGTTTTGTTGGCTTGTTATCTAGTCAATCATTTGTATGCAGATGTAAAGACATGGAGGTGTTCACAAGATGTGAAATATGTTTCTTTTGTTGAAGCAGGAGTTTAGGACATCCAGTTGTTGTCTGTAATCCTGTTGTTGTTAACAATTGTTGTTGACAGTATGTCAAACAGGTACAGATGAAAATTTTGTGAAGTAGATGTAACTTCACATTGGTTTGAGCCACCTTGGATCAATGATCGAGGCAAAGAAGTTCAAACTACCTTCTGTGACCTTCTCAGCAGGAGTTTTATAGGAAGTCAAGGAGGAAAACAGTTCTTCTCAGGAGGACAAGCACATCCAAGAAGGGAATGTTCAAAGTCTTTGGTTTAGAGGCACTATGCAAGGCAAGTGTATGGAGGCTAAAAGAAGAGAGTGAGGTACTCTCATTTACTATTCAGATCAGTATATCAGTCTTTTGGAGTCCAAAAGCTTTTTAGTGGGAAGACGTGATCCAAAATGGATCTAGCATAGACTTCTAAGTCTAAAAATCTTCCTCACAGAGGAAAATTAAAGTCAAAGGATGCTCTTGGAAATAGTCTCATTGCATAGATCCCTTCATTCTAAATCTAACGCAATTTGAATGGGCTAAAATGGACTTTGGATGAAGAAGTTATTGTAAAAAGAAATTTTCCCATTATCCTTAGAAAAGGAGGCAATTACTTATAAATGGGACTTAATGGAGAATATGCATTCCTTAAGGAAAATCACACCGGAAAGGATCAAAGGGAGGACTTAAGCAAAGGCAGAAGGACTCCCCGATAGCGATCTCTGATATATCGCATCGGAGGTAGGCTTCCATGTGATATCGGAACCCTGGGCATGCGACGTGCGACTTGCGATTGAGATGATCGGATCGGCGGATCAGCATCGGCGATATATATCAGATCGGTACAGTCCATTGGAAAGTTGTATAGATCGTCAGGCCATTGCAATAGCGATATGCGATACGCTGATATCGACAATCGGCGATTAGGATTGCAACCATATAAAGGGTCGTTGACATATGCGCGATGCGATTCCAATTAGCAATCAAGGCACAGACCCGATAGGATTATAAACATGATTGCATATAATTTGAAATTGGGAATTTCGGATTTTCTGTGTATTTGTAAAATTCTTGGGTTTTAATCATTCCACCTGTGCGATTGTGATTTGTGATGATAGGAAAGACCCGAGAGGGATGTAGATGTGATTGAAGGCCATTTGAAGTCCGGGATTAAGGCCCATGATGGGTTTTTCTGTGTATTCCTTTGTATTTCTGTTCCAAGTGAAGAATTCGTTATTTCGTGGATTTCGTTCTGGAAAGAGGTTGCCGGTTCATTTCCATTTGGAAACACCCATCACACCTGTGCCATGCTATGAGCAGGCATTTCTGTAACAGGGATGCGTTATGAAGCACATAGAGCTAAAGAGCTGCAAGGGAATGATTCCTCATGATTGGGGACAAAGGAACAGATGGAAGCCACAGAGTCAAAAGATTCCTCAAAGGCCAGAGAGCCAAGCGAAAGGAGCAGTTTTTCCCTTCAAAGAGCTGATAAAGGTAGAGCCACCAAAGGTTGGAGGCAAAGCTGAAGTTCCAGAGAAAGCCAGAGAAGCCACCAGAGGTTGGGGGCGATGGAAAAGGGGTGATTCCTCAGAGAGCTAAGCGCAGTAGAGTTGCAGAGCCCAAGAGCTGAACGCAGCAGAGTTGCAAAGCCTGAGAGCTAGAGAGCCAGAGGGAAGACAGAGCCAGAGATCAACAAAGAGATCAAATGATCAAGTTATTGCTGATGTCCGATGTGTGCTTAAGACAGAATAAGGAGTTCTAGATACAGTTAAAAGAACTTTGAGGGAGTTGGTGCAAGCTAGAGCTCAAGATAGCTAAGAGTGTTGATTGAAGGATTCTAGTCTAGAGAAGCCTAGATCTGTCTGCAAAGTAAGGAAAACCGGGGATAAGATGGTATTCTAAACCCATAGGTTCAGTTGTAAACCAATGGAGTTGAGTGTGGAACTTGTAAAAGAAATATTACCATAATCCTAGAGAGCCTAGTCAAGTTGACTAGAGCTCACGGAGACGTAGCCCAAGAGGTTTGGGTGAACTCCTAATTATATTGTTATATTATGTGTTTGTTGATTTTCTGCTTTATTTATTGTTATGTGTGTTTAAATATCATCATAAGAAAATATACATAAGCACTTGAACAGTTTAAAAACAAACACAAACATACACCTCTTTCAAGCACTTTTAATTCCTCAAATTATCAATCATAAGCATAGATCTTGGAAATTGTTTAAGCTTTGGAGTGGGAGAGGTTCTTGTAAGTTGACAAGAAGCCTTTAGCGCCCCATTTTCAGATCAAGTGGTATCAGAGCCCAATTGATTAACCCCACCTTCAAAGAAGGTTATATCAACACTGGTTATACTAAAGCAGGTGGTATCGTGGAGCAGGTGGTATCATGAAGCAGATGGTATCATGATGTAAGTGGTATCAGATCATAATGCTTGATTGACAGAGAAATCTATTTGCTTGCTTAACTTGAAAGGTGTTTAAATAGTCAAGGATTGATTGTTTGATGTTTGTAAACCGACTATTGTTTGAGTTTGCAGAGGTGAAGGGAAAGCTATTGATAGCTAAGTCCAAGAGAAGACAAGAAGAAAGAAGGTTTGAAGGCATTCTTCTTATCCCAAAGGACCTTTCTTTCTGACAAATTGCAGGAAATGGAGAGACAACTTCATATTACAAATATGAGCCTGGAAAGGATTCATGAGTCGGAGACACAGCTCTTTGCTGCCTAAGAAGCCTTAGTCAAGTATCAGCTTGAAGAAGAGGTAAATAATTCCAGTTTGCCTTCAATTTCCTCTAAGAATGTTTATATTGGTTCTTTTGAAAAACATACCAGAGGCATAGGTTCCAAGTTAATGTCCAAGATGGGATATGAAGGAAAAGGCTTGGGCAAATATGCACAGGGTATTGTTGAGCCAATAATGGTTGAGGAAAGGCCTAAGTATTTGGGTCTAGGCTATGGACAATCTTATGGAGAAAGTTCCAAAGCTGCCATGAAGACAATTGAAAGAGTTCCAAGAAGGAGTTTCATTTCAATTCTTCTACCTCATAAGTGTAAAGGTTGTATTCATGGGGAATGCAATAGCTTGAAACATCATTTTCAGGTTGAAGGTGTTCATAAGCATACACTTGAATCAGAGAGTTGTGGAAACTCTAAAAGCCTTGAAGAGGTTGATGGTGTTCCAAAGGGAGCCACTTCTTCATTTAGTTCACCTCCTCATGAAGGTACTAAAGGTGAAAAAGAAAGGTATAAATCTAGTTCTAATCATATTCCTTTTGATTATGTTAAGCATGATAAATTTCCATTTAAGCATGGGAAAATAATTGCATGTTCCTTTTGTGGTTTGGTTAACCATGATGTTTCTATATGTTGGAAGAGAATGGCCACATACAGGAAACTTTTGAAGGAAAAGAAGCAAAGAGCCAAAGGTCCATTGGACAAGGCAAATCATGTTTTCAAGCAGATGCACATGTGTTGCACTTATTGCCATAAGCAAGGACACATTGCTGAAAATTGTTGGACTCTGAATCCAACAATGCTTCCACGAAACTTGAAGAAGGTGGAAAGAAAGAATGGCAGGAATGGAAAGAAGGATTCCATGATTGATGTGTTTCAAGATGATTCGCATGTTGATGTTGATGTGCAGACAAAGGAAGAACCTTTGAAATGGATTGGTAAGATATGGTTAGAATTCTTATCCAATTAAGATTACATGTCTATTGATATAATGGATCTATTTTCATTTCTTTGTTAATGGAATGCAAGTTGCAGCGTTCTACCAAGAAGGTGAATGGAAAAAGTTGAGTAGGATACTCACTTTATTGTTGCAACATTATATTCATTTTAGCTTCAAAAGTACATTGTACTTAAGCAAAAGTTGAAGGACGAAATGCATGCATGAGAATGATGTGCATGAACACAGGGATGCTGATGATTTCCTTGTATTTGAACATGTATGTGTAATTAACATGAAAGGTTGATTGCTTTGTTTTTAAGCATGCACGTAATGTTAATATTGACTTGGGAAGAGTTGATTTGGTCTCCAAGATGGAGATAATGATGAAGTGTTTCATCTTTGAAAAAGAACTTTGGAATTATTTTTCTACATGCTTGACTTGAAGGGTCAATTGTTTTAAAGGCACGTTTTGTTGGCTTGTTATCTAGTAAATCATTTGTATGCAGTTGTAAAGACATGGAGGTGTTCACAAGATGTGAAATCTGTTTCTTTTGTTGAAGCATGTGTATAGGCCATCCAGTTGTTGTCTGTAATCCTGTTGTTGTTAACAATTGTTGTTGACAGTATGTCAAACAGGTACAAATGCAAATTTTGTGAAGCAGATGTAACTTCACATTGGTTTGAGCCACCTTGGATCCATGATCAAGGCAGAGAAGTTCAAAATACCTTCTGTGACCTTCTCAGCAGGAGTTCTGTAGGAAGTCTTCCCAGGAGGACAAGCACATCTAGGAAGGGAGTGTTCAAAGGCTTTGGTTCAGAGACACTATGCAAGGCAAGTGTATGGAGACTGAAAGAAGAGTGTGAGGTACTCTCATTTAATGTTCAGATCAATATATCAGTCTTTTGGAGTCCAAAATCTTTTTAGTGGGAAGGCGTGATCCAAAATGGATCTAGCATAGACTTCTAAGTCTAAAAATATACCTCACAGAGGAAAATGAAAGTCAAAGTATGCTCATGGAATTAGTCTCATTGCATAGATCTCTTCATTCTGAATCTAACACAATTTGAATGGGATAAAATGGACTTCAGATGAATAAGTTATTGTAAAAAGAAATTTGCCCATTATCCTTAGAAAATGAGGCAATTTCTTATAAATGGGACTTAATGGAGAATATGTGTTGCTTGAGGAAAATCGCATTGGAAAGGATCAAAGGGAGGACTTAAGCAAAGGCCAAAGGACTCTCCGATAGCGATCTCTCATATATCTCATTAGAGGTAGGCTTCCATGCGATATCAGAACCCTTGGCATGCGACGTGTGGCTTGAGATTGCGATGATCGAATCGGCGGATCAGCATCGGCGATATATATCGAGTCGGCATAGTCCACGGGAAAGTTGTATAGAGCCCCGGGCAGTTGCGATACGCCGATATCGACAATCGGCGATTGATGATATGGATCGCAACCATATAAAGGGTCATTAACATATGCGCGATGCGATTGCGATTAGCGATCAACGCACGAACCCGATAGGATTGTAAACACGATTGCATATAATTTGAAATCCAGAATTTTGGATTTTCTATGTATTTGTCAAATTCTTAGGTTTTAAGCATTCCGCCTACGTGATTGCGATTTGCAATGAGAAGATGAACCCGAGAGGGATGTAGATGCGATTGAAGGCCATTTGAAGTCCGAGCTTAAGGCCCATGATGGGTTTTTTTGTGTATTCCTTTGTATTTTCGTTCCAAATGAAGAATGTGTTATTTCATGGATTTCGTTGTGGAAAGAGGCCGCCGGTTCATTTCCATTTGGAAACTGCCATCACACCTGTGCCACACTATGAGCAGGCGTTTCTGTAGCAGGGATGCATTATGAAGCATGCAAAGCTAAAGAGCCACAAGGGAATGATTCCTCATGATTGGGGACAGAGGAACGGATGGAAGCTGTAGAGTCAAATGATTCCTTAAAGGCCAGAGAGCCAAGTGAAGGAGCATTTTTTCCCTTCAAAGAGCAGAGAGAGGCAGAGCCACCAGAGGTAGGAGGCAGAGCCGAAGTTCTAGAGAAATCCAGAGAAGCCACCATAGGTTGGGGGTGATGGCAAAGGGGTGATTCCTCAGAGAGCTAAGTGCAACAGAGTTGCAGAGCCAGAGAGATGAATACAGCAGAGTTGCAAAGCCTGAGAGCCTGAGAGCCTGAGAGCCAAAGGGTAGACAAAGCCAGAAAATAGCAAAGAGATCAAATGATCAAGCTATTGTTGATGTCCGATGTGTGCTGAAGATAGAAGAAGGAGTTCCAGAGATAGTTAATAGAATGGAGTTGGTGCAAGCTAGAGCTCAAGATAGCTCAGAGCGCTGATTGAAGGAGGATAGTCCAGAGAAGCCTAGATCTGTCTACAGAGTAAGGACAACCAGGGATAATATGGTATTCTAAACCCATAGGTTCAATTGTAAACCAATGGAGTTGAGTGTGGAACTTGTAAAAGAAAGATTACCATAATCCCAGAGAGCCTAGTCGAGTTGACTAGAGCTCACGGAGACGTAGCCCAAGAGGTTTGGGTGAACTCCTAATTATATTGTTGTCTTATGTGTTTGTTGATTTGCTGCTTTATTTACTGTTATGTGTGTTTAAATATCAGAATGAGAAAATATACATAAGCACTTGAATAGTTTAAAAACAAACACAAACATATACCTCTTTCAAGCACTTTTAATTCCACAAATTATCAATCATATGCATAGATCTTGGAAATTGTTTAAGCTTTGGAGTGGGAGAAGTTCTTGTAAGCTAATAAGAAGCCTTTAGTGCCCCATTTTTGGATCACTGGTTAGCCATTTCCGATGCCTACATCAGTTGCAGGGCTGAAAATATGACTATCAAAAATGGGCATTTTTCTAAGCAGTTGGTCTTGTACCCTCCTACTCAGCCATCCTTAGAGCATGATTTACCTTTATGGCTAGAATAGGAGGAAGAAGTTGAAGTCTACTCAGCCCAACTCTATACCCTAGAAACTGCCATGGGAGGAGGACAATTGGATGAAGATGATTTGATTGAACACATACTCCAAAATCCAACTCCCAACACCTTTTCCTTAGAGGAAGTAGTAAAGGAAACCAAGAGAAACCATCAAATTGATCTATGCTTAGCTGATTCAAACCCTACTCGTGTCAAAAAAATAGAATTTGGCCCTGAGAGTACACACCGAGGGAACATCTAGAGGGGTTGTGAGTGCACCCCTCGGTGTGTACTCACCACATTTATATCAAATAAGGTTGTAAACTAGTCTGAAAAACCCAAAGGAGAATGAATCCATCTCTCAAGGATATAGTCAAAGAAGAACTACAAAATCTGTTGGATGCAGGATTCATTTACCCTATCTCAGACAGTGAATGGGTTTTTCCTTTGCTGTTGGTTCCAAAGAAAAATGGGAAGTGGAGGATTTGTATTGATTATAGAAAGTTAAACAAAGCAACAAAGAAGGACCATTTCCCTCTACCTTTCATTGACCAATTGTTAGATGACCTAGCAGGGAAAAAAAATTTCTCTTTCCTAGATTGGTTCAACGGGTACAATCAAATCCAAATCAACCCAGAGGACCAGGATAAAACCACCTTCACCTGTCCTTGGGGTACCTTCGCCTATAGGGACCTTCCTTTTGGCCTATGCAATGCCTCTACCAGTTTCCAAATGGCAGTCCTGAGTATCTTTGCCGAGATATTCCATGATGCAGTAGAAATTTATATGGATGATTTTACATCCTATGGGTGTGCTTTCCATGAGGCTTTTTCCAACTTGGGTAAGGTGCTAAACAAATGCATTAAAATGAACTTGTCCCTTAGTCACAAAAAATGTGAGATTTTGATGACTGCAAGGACTATTCTAGGTCATTCAATATCCGATAAAGGACTACAGGTGGATCCAAATAAGATAGTCATCATCCAAAGGGTCCCACCTCCGCAAAAATAGAGGGATGTCAGAAGATTTCTAGGTTTAGCTAGATACTAAAGGAGATTTACAAAAGACTTCAACAAGTTAGTTTCTCCTTTATTTGGTTTATTGGCCAAAGACTCTGAATTTTTATGGTCATAAAGTTGTCAAGAGGTATTGGACACCCTAAAGGACAAGTTGACCACTGCACCTATTCTCCGAGGACCAAATTGGGCCCTTCCTTTCCATATACATGTTGATGCCTCTCACAAAGCCATAGGAGTAGCTCTACGCCAGATAGATGACAAGCTACCTTGTGCCATTTACTTCATTAGTAAGAATCTGTCAAAAGTCGAGCTGAACTACACAGTGACTAAAAAGGAGCTCCTAGATGTTGTGCATTCATTGAGAAAATTTAGGCATTACATTACAAGTTACCAAACATTCGCACATATTGACCATGTTGCAATTAAATACTTGATGAATAAACCTGATGTAAATGCTCGAATTATTAAATGGTTACTTTTATTGCAACAATTTGATTTAACTATTATTGATAAGCCTGGCAAGGAGAATGTTGTTGCAGATTTTTTATCCAGATTGACTTTGCCTGCAGGGGAGGAAGGAATGGTTGATGATAAGTTACTGGATGAACACTTATTCTCCATTTCAGTTCTCTCTCCATGGTTTGCTGACATAGAAAATTACTTGGTGTCTGCACAGTTTCCACCAAATTTGTCTTCCAAGGAAAAGACCAAGAGTGTGAGGAAGAGCATCCCATTCACTTGGATTAGGGGCAACCTCTTCAAACTAGGCCCAAATCAAATTCTGAGAAGATGTGTCAGGGAGGAGGAAGTCTTTGACATCCTTCTAACCTGTCATGATAGGCCTTGTGGAGGTCACTTTGCAGCCAAAAGGACAACATTCAAAGTGGTACAAGCTGGTTATTACTAGCCCACTCTGCACCAGGATGTGAGGAGGTATACTAGTCAGTGTGATCGGTGCCAAAGGATGGGGAAACCTACCCCAAGGGATGAAATGCCTCTACAACGTCAAGTGACTTTCGAGCCATTTGACAAGTGGGGCATGAATTTCATTGGACCCATTGACCCTCCATCCAAGCAAAAGTAGTACATCATTGTGTGCACTGACTATTTAACCAAGTGGGTTGAAGCCAAGGCCATCAAAGCAACAACAAAAGAGAAAGTGGTTGAGTTCTTAGGGGAAAATGTATTTTATAAGTTTGGGTATCCTAGAGAATTGGTCATTGATCAAGGCAATCATTTTACATATCACATGGTTGAAAATTTGTTAATTCAACACAAGATCAAGCATAAAACATCTACTCCTTACCACCAACAAGCTAATGGGCAAGTGGAGGTAACCAATAGAGCACTGGAAGGTATTCTGACAAAAGTGATTAGCAGCAGCAGAAAGGACTGGGTAGATAGATTAGTTGAGGCCACTTGGGCCTAAAATACCACCTAGATGACCACCACTTCACTCCTTATGAGTTGGTCTATGGGAAGAAAGCCCCATTGTTAATAGAATTGAATACAACACCTTAAGGATGGCAGCACAACTGGATCTAGATCTCACCAGGGCATAACAAGAGAGATTGCTCCAGTTGAATGGGTTAGATGAATTTAGGATGCAAGTCCTCCTGCACACAGAGGTGACTCAAGTTCAAAGGAATATTTGGCATGAAAAGAACATAAAGGACAAATAGTTTCAAGAAGGTGATTGGGCTTTGTTGTATGATTCCAGATACAAGAATTTTAAAGGCAAGCTAAGGACTAGATGGTTGGGGCCTTATGTCATAGAACAATGCCATGGCAATGGTTCAGTACAGATAAAGACCATTGATTCAGAGGCTATCCCTTTAATTGTCAATGGGTACAAATTGAAGGTCTACAAGAAGCCCTTATCAAAGCAATAATTCATAAATGGCATAAGCAAGACAATGATGGTGGTGGAGCAAGTATCAACTTCTACCCCATGAGGCACCTGAGTCACACTATTGGGTTGAAAACCTCTTGAGACAGCCTAATGGTGTTAAAAAGAAAAGAAAAAAAAAGAAAAAATATGTCTGGGTGAAAACCTCTTTTGAGGCACCCAAGGCAAGAAACTCGGATGAAAACCTCTTGGAGGCAGACTAGCTGTTTTCAAAAAAAAAAAAAAGAGAGAAAAGAAAAGGTTTGAAAATGTTGTTTACAAGTCAGCATGAGGAGGATTAGAGCAACTTGAGAGGAACAGAAGGACCTACACAATGCATATTTTCATTCCTCCATCCCATATTCTTCATTATCCCATCAATCCCTCCATTTATGAACTCCTCCAACTCAGTTTACATAGGCTCTCTGTTTTCTACAGGATTCCTTGAAAACCTACAGGAGTTTCCTGTAGGAATTACAGTGGCTTGGGAATCCCAAGAAAAGTGACCCTAGAGAAAGGGGATGACTAGCCTGTGTCAAAAAATAAAATATTTACTCCACCACATCATCACCATGCCTCTCGTCACCACGTTACCCCTGCATCCATCCAATAAGTCAATTAAAAAAAACTATAGTTTTCAAAGAAGAAAAAAACAAATAGAAGAGGGTGAGAATAGAGGACAAAGGGACACTACCGCAAGGATATACCTCTCACCTCCCAATCAATAGAATCCTTATATACCCATGTCAACAATCCTCATGCTCTAGAAGTGAAGGAAAATATGAAAAATTTAGGGGAGGGGCAGCTACAGGACATCCTGTAGGTTTCCTGTAGGAAATCCTGTAGCAGCCTATCCCACAAAATGAATTTTCATAGGGTTGCAGCCATCTTCAGCATAGAGATTCCAATGTCAAGGAAGCTCCTCCAGAGCTCAGCAGTGGTAGTAGGATCATTAGCATCACTCTCCAATACCTGCACATCAAAGGAAACAAGCATAAAAAGAGGCCAATACAAAAAAAATATGCAGCAAGTACACAGCACATGGACATCATTCTCCAACAAGCATCATCGTCAAAGTATCTTATCCATATGTATGTCATCTTGTTTATGCTCTCTTGTTAGCACGATATGATAAAAAATGTAGGACTATGTAAGAGTTGGTTTTATAAGCAAAGGTGGATAGTTAACTTGGCCACCTTCGGCCAATCGACGAGGAGAAAACAATTAGACCACTCCACATGTGGCAGCAGTCAAATCAAAAGAAAAAGGAGATAAGGACAAAAATGGTTAAATTACAGATGATTGAAGTGGGATATGATTACGAGGTAAGGAGGAATGATGGAGTGATAGTGGGATCAACGGTCCAAAAGGAGGTGCTCGTACTTAGGCAGCTAGCACACCATCCCACACGATCACCCATATAAGGAAATAAAACATTGATTTCCATGCAAAGAAAGCATTAGCAATCTCAAGGATTCATCGAAATAAGGTTGCTCTCAGCCTCTTGAAGCAGCATCTATAGGAAAGAGAGTGATAATTTTGCAGCACAGGAGCACCTACAGGATCCTATAGGAAAACCTACAAGACCTACAGGATACAAAGTAGTCATCTACAGGATTATCAATGGGCACTAAGGGAGGAGAGATCAAAGGTTTTCCTCATTAGACAGAATCCAGTGAGGTAGGAGCTATACCTTCCCATATTTTCCAATTAAAATAAAGAAAAAATCCTCCATTTAGGAAGTTGCAGTCTAGGGGAATTATAGTGAAAAGTTATCGTTTAAAATTGTCACCCACTAGAATTCTCGAATTGAATCCATACAAGCCTCCACAATTACCAAGGGAAATATGACAAGGGGTTTTAATAAGAGAGAACCCACAAACACAATAAGAATTCATTAGCACCCTCCTGTAGTAGAAATTTTCACAAGGAACAGTTGGATGGGTTTCTTTAAAAGAATGAGAGGATACGATGATGAGGTGGCTAGAGACTTTGCTCTCTCACTCATACCCCTCACTAGGACCCATGCCACTACTGTGGTGAAAGGCCTATTAGTAGAAATCACCCCTGAAGTTATAAGCAGAATCACCACACTCCCTTTAGGGTTACCTTGGAGAAAAGAAGATAAGGGTAACAACACCCTTGCAAAGAAAAAATTCTTTTTAGACGGGGAGGAGGCAATGGAGGACAAAAATGGGGTTAGAAGGGAAAGCCTTCCATACCCTTGGAATGAAGTTAGTTACCACCTCATTAAATATATATCATGCGAAGGGAGATACAGTGTAGTGTATGGGTACCAATTCAGACTTCTCCAAGAACTAATATTTGGAGCAGACACACCTCCTCAAGACAAACTAAGTATACCCTACTTTCTTGTTCAATCAATGATAGATATGAGAATCAAAGTGCAGGAGGGAAAACATCAACAACTAGCTCATCATGGGTTGATCAAACTTATCCTAGAAGATGCTCTACAAAACCCAAGACTCCCTATTACATGGACAACTTTCAGAGACATGCAGGCAGAGGGAGCAATTCAAGCACTTGAATATGATAAAAGCCCCACTTCTAGTGAGAGGGATGAAGAAATAGAGGAGGAAAAATATGAAGAAAAGGAAGAGGAAAATGAATAAGGGACAAAAGAAGAAACAAAAGAAGAGATAGACAAGCATTGTGAGGAACTAGAGGAAGAAGAGAAAGAGAAAGATAAGGATGAAAAGGAGAATGGAAAAGAGAAAACAAAAGGGAAGGAAGAACAAAGGTATACAGTTCAAGGCAAAGAAGGGGAAGAATCACCAAGGGTGTCTCTAGAACCCACTGATAAAGAGGCAACAATTGCTCTTACTACCCTAAGTACACCTATCAAGTCAAAAGGGAAGAGACAGAGACAAACCCCATTGTACTTTAGGACAAGAAAAAACACAAGGATCAGGCAAGGAAGACCTCAAACACCCACCAAAATTCCTATTGTCTTTGAAGACTCACTAAAGCAACAAAAAAAGGTAGCTCCTCTTGAGAAAAATCAAGGAGAAGGATCATCGGGACAAGCCTCTCCCAAATCTCCCATCACTTATGTTAGGAGGCTTGTCACAAGGTCTGGCTCATCAAAGGGAAAATGTCTCCTATAGGAGACACAGAAAGACCTACAGGAAGCAGAGGCCATCCTACAAGAAATGCTACTAAACCTATAGGAAACTCAAAATATGGACCAAGGAGGTATTACTCAACAAGAAACAAAAAAGGAAGACCCGGAATTGAGAGAACCTAGTCCACAAGCCAACCTCAACTCTTACTACAGGTTCATTAAAGGGGGTAGGATCATCCCACAGAAGTTTGACATCCCCTTATTATTTGAGCTTGAGAAAGAAAGGGCAAGGACACACAGGTGGATGCAGATTGAAAAATCAAAAGGAATGGAGGATGTAGGGCACATGGAGGAGAAATTGAAGGAGATAAGTAGAGAACTGAGCAGCATAAGGGACAGAGAGGCAATGATGAAAGCTTAGTTGGAGGAAAATAATGCATGCATAACTGGAAAACTACAAGAAAGGGAAAGCCAGTTGGCAGCTATGACCAGTTTATCCTTAGAGGCAATCCAATGCAGGTTTCTAGCAAAGTCTTATGCCTTGTACCTCAAGGAACAATGGCTACAATTCTAAATTAAGACTTTAGCACAGAGAGGCACTATGCCCTTCCAAGACTATAAAAAATTCATTGATCTCTGTGATCAAAGCACCTTGGAAGATAGAGAAAAAAATGCTTGAGTTTTACCTACACAACTTGGCCTTGACAGATTTGAATGTGTGGGACCCAAATTCAAAACTAGGGGACTTGTAATTGATGGCTTTAGCGTCATGGATGAATCATGAGGAGACAAGAGCTGCATAAATGAAAAAGGTAATGGCAAGAGAAGAGACAAAACCCCTCATGATAAGAGTTGAGCAATCTAATCCAATGGATGTCATCAACACCCACAACCTAATTGAAAATGATCCTAAGCTTGCACCTAGGTACCTTACTGCACAAGAGCAAGCAATCACACACTTTGAAGACATGTTCAGATTGCTAAGAGATGACAGCATGCAAGCTTTCCAAAGGAGATGGAACACCTTGCCTTACAGCCTGAAAATCAAAGAATACCATTCTCCCCAGAGGATGAGAGAGGCACTAAATAGAACACCCATGTACAAGCAAGCTCTACAAAGACTCCAACTCAATTAGATTGGCTTGAGAATCAGTCCACCATTGGTTTTAGGAACGTTGGAAGGAAGGAAAGAAGAAGAAGAAACAAAGAAGTGGGAAGAGATAGACAGCAAGGTAGAATTTTATTCACAAGAATAAGAAACTACAACAGAAGTATGGGATGTCAGGGAGGCCACTAGAGCAATGAAGGACGTGGATATAGATTAAGTTGCTCAGAGGATGAGCAACACTTTCAGTAGGGGGATGATGATGAGCCTCATCATTGGGTAACTATATGGACCTTAATACACCTCCAAGCTTATTAAAATCAACTCTTCTGATAATTCCTTACATATTTTAATTATGTTTTACTTAATGAGATGAGTAAAAGTAAGATGTTATGTCTACTGGTCTAATTTGCATTGATTGCAGGTTTTTGAGAGCAAATCATGGCAATTTTGGCTAATTAAGGGCAAAAACTCGAATGAGACAAGGAGGAGAGGTTATAGGAGATAGATCCTCCTCATTAAATCCTCACTCATTCAAATATTCCTCAATAAAATCACACTAGCTCGGAGTTGCAAGCAGCCGAGTCATGGAGATCATGGGCAGCCGAGCCAGTTCATCTTGAGTTTGGAAGCCAAGCCTCCCTAGATTTAAGGAATTCGTTGGAGACATCAATTGTATAAATAGGCTATGTTGGCATTATGACAGAGGTTTGGCACTATGTCACAGGTGTTGTCCTTGATGGCAGCTCACTCAGATGGAAGATCTTAGTTCAGGCTCTTAGAATGGAAGAAAATTACATATACGCAGGTTCATCTTAACCAGGTCGCGTATACACGCGGGTTTTTTGATCAAAAGTTGCATATGTGTATACACGCACTTTCATGCACCAAAAAGCACGTACATGTTGGAAAGCTTATTTTTGGGTCCATGGTATTTGGACCTTGGTATTTTGTCCGAAGTATTGAACCTAGCTATTGGATCCCTAGTATTGGTTCTCAATGGTTTTGAACCATGGTTTGAGTAAGGCCTAAGACCATAAAAGGGGATGGAGATCATTTGAAAAGGCATTAACTTAAGCATTGAATATCTTATGAAGAGCAAGATCTAGATTACTAGTCATTGGGTTATGGTGCATAACTAGATCTGAATTAAGGAGGAACCTGAGCGCTAAAAGACAGATAAGTTATAATGCTGGGTCGAGATCTTAAGGCTTTAAGAGTAGTATCATTGTGCGATTTTTGATTTGTTATAATTGGCACATGATTAGATCTATAAATCTGATAATCTGGGTATAATTGATGTCTGATTAAGTGAAAAGGGTAAAATATCTTTTATAGATCTGTACACAGGTTTGACACATCAGAGGTGCATATACACGCAAGTTCAGCAAGTGAAGACAACGCATACGCTGGTTGGCCTTGATACATCTACGTATGTATGCAGGGTTCTGCATATTGAAGTAGCGTACATCTCATGAAATATGTTTTAGCTACTTCTATTTATTGTTGCAGTGTTCTGGGTTCATAATTGGTGTCTGGTTACTGTTATTGTTTTTCTGGTTACAGCATTCTGACAAGTGATTGGTTGATTCAAAATTGGTTTGTAAAAAGGAGATTGGTTGATGCAGATAAACTTAATGTTTGATTGATTTTATTCATGGATCTAGTCTGAAAATTTATGAAATGTGGTCCCTGGAAGAAAAGAGAAGGTTGTAGCCTTTTGTAGGTCAGCACCTACGTACTAGTATCTCAGCTAGTACAAGAGCTAAGGGGGTTGTAGCTCCCTTCCCGGAGAAGTTGGAGAACGAGAGAGGGTTGTAGACTTCTACAGGTAGCAGCCTGCGTACCGGTATAAGACTGCACCAGTACATAAACATTGTAAAAAGAAGTTTCTAATTAAAAGAAGATAGAGACTAATTGCAGCAGGTGGTTTTCACCCACATTGGGTTTCCACCTTACATCTTGGTGTCCACGTGTATTGCTTATGTGTGTTGATTTGTTCTGCTTTACTGCTCCTGTTTACTATTAATAATGTTCTGATGCACTCATTAAGAAGCAACTAACTAAATTATAAGTTTACTAGATATACACTTGTTGCATTACACACAGTTGCGTATACACGCGATTTTCCTTAACTGAAGTAGCGTATATGAATCTAACTATGGAAATGAAAAAGTTTTATTGATTTGATAATACTGATTCACCCCCCTCTCAATATTATTTCCAACAGCCTAGAGCCTGATTAGGATTCAGATTTTTTATGTAAAGAGCACTAAGCATTTTCGAGTTCAAGTTTTGTGGAAAAACATTGTTATGTAATTTTTTTGATATGATAATGAGAATGAGCATTTCCTTGATGCAGCACTGAGTTGACTCAGAGGGCTAAAGCTCTTGCGTTAGGGCCCAACCCTAGCCGCAAAGGCTCCTCTTCTTGTACTTGTATGTTTAGGTGATTTCATAGATTAATGATTGAATTGGTTTTAGCATTGTTTCATTGCAAGTAGTTGTGAATTTGATTAGTTTGCTTCCATTTGTGAATAGCTTTAGCAGTAACTTAGGAAGATAAAGGAATACCAAAAAGGATGATATCGCGTGGATTTGGCTTCACTCCCCCCTTTAGGGACCATGGTTTGAGGAAAGAACTCCTATGCAGCCCCAAAAAGACAGAATTCTGATTTCTCATGGAATTTAGGGTTTTCTGCTACTTAGGCCAACATATTTTCAGTTTTCAAGGATAGGATTCAATTGTCATTTCTAATATCTTCAGCTTTGTATTAGATCTCATAATGTTTCACATTATTCTGCAAGTATTTCCATGCATGAACTAGACAACTAGATAATGAAATTCTATTTTCTTAAGTTGATTGAAAATCTTTCTTGTTTGACATGATTCATGGATAAATTCCAGTGATTGATGTAGTGCAGGAGTTTCAATAGTGTAGGAAAATCTCATGACCAGCAACCCCAGCTTAACCTCATCCACCCATGATCACCAAAAGCCACTAAGTCCCTCAACCAATTCATCATTTCATAAGAACAACTCTCCAAGTTTGTTGAGCAAATCCAACCATCTTACAAACTCTATTTTGAGCTTTTAACAAGTCCTGGCCACTCACTTACCCTATTCTTCCATCATTCACCTTCCCTAAGCCCTATACCACCTTCCAAATCACTCCTATTTCTCTCGGCTGGATCATGTAGGAATATAGGGGATCCTGCAGGAGCATTAGGACATCCTCTAGGAAGCATTAAGACATCCTGTAGGACGACTTGTAGTGGCATGTTTTGAGGCCGATTTGTGTAAAACATATAATGAAGGATAGGAGAAGACCCCTACTTGCCTCCCAAGCCATCTAACTTTTCACCACCATCTTTAACCCACCTGCCACATCACCAAGAAGATTTAGCATTCACATTTTCACAAAAAAAGGACAAAAAGGAAAAAAGAGTTATTGTGTTCATTCATATGCACAACAGTAGAATGTTTAGTCATTTCAGATTGCATGCCTAGGAAAGTTAGGATTACATACATGTTCGCCTATAATCCTTTTGAAGCAAGATCTCTTAGAAATTAGTTAGATGAGTGGTGTGTTCAAAGCATTTGATTTCATTCTTTCCTTACTGTAGTAGACACTATTTCAACTCTCCCCTTTCCTGTAATCAAGCTTATTCTGAATCAATAAAAGGCTGGTTTGAGAAACCATAGTGGTCTATCGCCAGCTCAGTAGTGACAAAGAGTGGACCCATCACATCTTCTTGTGTATACAGCACTATCACTTCCAAGTTTGTATAAACCCCAGGTTTATAAAGTAAAATTGGTAGCCCCAGGAGTTGCAGCATTCTTGCTACAATACAGGTGCTCATCAAAAGGAAAATTCTTCCTAGTGGGCATAAAAAAGAAGGTTAATTGAGCATAATTTGGTCTAGATGGGTTTTAGAAAGCAAACAACAAGGTTTTTTTTTAGAAACAGGTCTAGGAGTTCGAAGAAGGAAAACACAAGGCCTGTTGTATTAAAAGGGAAGACACTTGGAAGATATTCTCCCCCAATTTGTTCGTGACAAAGCATTTATGTGGACTAGCCAATAAACAAATTCTGGGAAGACATATGTATGAGGGATCATTGCAGCTAAAATACCAGACTTGATAGCTGCAACATACACAAGAGACTCTTCTTGATTGAGTAGGACATGCTGGTGGAATTCTATGAAATCTAGAGAGCAAATTGGGTCAAAGACGTCCCTTTTGGTGTCCATTAAGTGAATATGAGAAGAGGATCCTGTTAGAATGGTTTTCTTGGACATTTTGATAGCTAGGATGAAGGAGACGACGTGTAAATCGCTGGTTGCCATTGACTGATGTTTACTGGAGCTCTAAGTTGTACAATCCTAATCTATGAAAGCAGAGTAGAATAACAATGGTAAAATTAAATGGCCAAGAGTAACGAGATTTATAGGAAAAAACAGGAAAATGGGAGGAAGATGGAAATAAATACATACATGGGGTGTACGAATTAGTGACGTGGCAACAAGATGCGATGAGGTGACGAGGTGGCATGTTTGATGAGGTGGTAGATAAATGATGGTGATGGGGAGATGAAAAAAAAATGCAGTTTCATGCTCGCTTGCCGATGTATTATGGGGGCATACTTCTATGTGAAGGAAATCCAATGGAGTCCCCCCGTAAAGTTCCTATGATGTTTATTTATGGTCAACGTGGATCGTTAACAATGCTTACATAAGCACATGGCGGGCTAACCATCGAGCATATAGTGTCGTCGGGTTTACACCATCCACTGGGCCCCTCCTCTTCTCTCCATCACGCGTGACAATCCAATCGAAGTTTAACAATGTCTGACTTTGGTGAAAGAGGACCCACCATAATCCGTTTAATTTTGAATTATGCATTACAACTTAATCAACGTTGCTTAATCCACCGTTAAGAATTAATCAAAATTCTAAATCAAAACTTTGACTTTGATTTTGATTTTTTTATTTTTTATTTTGGAGTATATATATGTATGAATAAAAGTAAAACGAGCTATATATTATATATATATATATATATATTATATAATATATTATATATATATATATATATATATATATATATATATAATATAATATTATATATATATAATATATATTTTTTAATACATGAAGACGAGTAAAATGAGCTACAACACCCTGCAAGATTCTCTTTTGTCCAACATCATCCAAGCATTCAATAGCCTTATCATAACAATCCACCTTAGTCCTGTGAATGTACAACCAATCCATACCCAATAAAATATTGTATGATCCCAAAGGAGGCACATTTAAATGTGTTGATGTAGACATACTGTTCAACTCAAATGCACTAGATCTTACCCAATGATGAACTCTTTTCTTCGTACCTGTAGCCAACTACACTAACCAAGACTTTGCATGCACTTCTATAGTCAAGAAACACACATCCACCAGGTTAGGAAAAATATAAATATAGTTAGATCTAGGGTCAATCAAAATAGAAACAACATGAACACAAAGCTTACCTCCCATCTCGACAATAGATGCCTAATGATCAAGCTGCCTATTATCTAATGTTGCATAGATCCGAGGAATACTTTGTCCAACATCCTGAACTATCTATGCCTCCTAAGCACTCTAAATTTGTAGTTTCCCTCCCTGATGTTGTGGACAATCTCTCCTGTGATGAGCCTTGCCACAAGTCCAACACTACAAAGACTTCCTGCCATCACCCTTGTTCTGCTCCTCTGAATGAAATCCCTGCCCTCTGTCAGTTGCATTGAATTTCTTGTATGGTGTTGCATTCTCCTTGTCATCTATATCATGAGGTTTTCCTCTCTTCTTAACACACTTTCATTTATTCTTATCATTACCTTTCCAATCCTGTTTAGACTTAGTCTTGTGCTTCAATTGCTCATAACAATGCTTCAACTTTCTAATGGCTTCCTCCAACGATATAGGCTCATCAAACTCAATCATGTTTTTGAATGATACCAACAACCCACTGATGAATCTCTAAATCTTTGCTTTCTCCTCCTTGAGATAAGGCACATATCTCAACAACTCCAAGAATCTACTAGTATACTCCTCATCAGTCATAGATCCCATCTTCAACTCACAGAACTCCTTTGCCTTGTTATCATAGTATCTTTTAGATAGATACTTCTTACTAAAAAGTCTCTCGAACTCACTCCAAGTCAAATCCTCTTTCCAAATGCCTCTGACATTCTTCACATCTTCCCACCAAATGTCTTCTTTCCCTTTAAGATTAAAAGTAGTTGGCATGGCTTTCATATTCTTTGAGTAATCATGGAATCTAAAAAACTTATTCATCCCAAACAACCAAGTTTTTGCATCCTATGACTTCTTCATTTCTCCGTCAAATGTAGGAGGCTTTGCTTTCTTGAAATATTCTCACAAGTACAGATTCTTACTCCTCCTATATGGATGGTGATGGTGATGTCGATGTTGTCTCTCTAAACTATAACTAGAATAGAACCCGCGATCATTACCCCTCCTGTCAGGTGTATCCAAGAACCTAGCATCTTTGACTGTGTCATCCATGTCAAAATTGTATCTTTATTAACATTTGCTACCATATACCCCATTAGTCCTTTCCTCCTGTCCATGACTAATCCTAAGTGGTCCATGTCTCTGCAAATCTAAAAAACTTTGAAGGATTACTGCATTAACCTATGATTGCTTTTCCTGTGCCCTGGCAAGTCCTTCCTGTGACTAAATTATTTTGTCATTATCCGCCTTACAACTCCTTATCTCTTCTTTCAAACTCCTCAATGTGTTTTCTATGTCAGGAGAGTACTCATCACCATGTTGTTCATATGATATATATGGAGAGGCATATGAACTGTAGTCCACCATTTTGCTTGTCATCTTTGATCCTCTACTTCCCGCAAACATACCATGTCAGATAATCAAATATAAACATAATCAACTTACCTCAGTGAAGTTCATGGGAGGTCATCTCATCTACAAAATCACTTTGGATTGGCACAACATATGTATATATAATGAAATCAACATATCAATAATCTCAACATCAACATCATCAACCTCTACATGACAACACGACTTCAACAATGACCATCACAATACATGCATAATGAACGCATAGGCAACTGATATGCATGCATAACAAACACATTCCACCCATCCAGTCCAAGTGTTGAAACTTGGAGATTTTATACCAATTTGTAACCACCCCTCCCACATTTTCCCAATTTCACCGCCCTACCAAGGTAAACATGAGACAGAAAGCTACTAGGACATGACCCAACCTCCTAGATCCAATTAAGGAAGTGGGGTTGACTACTGATGACAAACTGACATTTAAGAACATCCCACAGGACTACAAGGACCCTCAAGGACCAAAGAATCACCCCAGGTGGCTAAACACTGAGTTGTGGCATCCTTTCACACACTTTAACCCCCAACCGCATGCATTACAAGGCCCCCATGTGGTTATAGGCCTCCAACCGCATGCATAAGCTTTCCTGGGTGTGGTTGTGACCCAAATTCTTCAGTTCAGAGGGTGCAGTCCTGGGATTTGAGCCTAAATTCCAGGTCAGCCTCTAGACCACTGCCCAAAACTTCTTATAACTTCTCAAAATCAATAATTACATTACAACAATGCTAAACATATAAATTTGAAGGCATAACTTGACCTAGACTGCTTACAACATGACAAACATTTCGTCAAACACATGGAAAACATGTAAGCTACAGGTCATGAATGCATATCTGATCATAAAAGTATGAGATTCATATGAGAATCACCGAGAAGTCCCTAATCCCTCTCCACATAGCTACAATAACATTTATTATTCAATGCATTCATCAATCGTTCAATATATAAATATTTCTTGACATGATCCATAGAAGATACACATTATATAAACAACATATAACCAAAAATTAACCAGCATATAAACCATGGAAACCCAGCCATAATATCACCAACATATTGCCAACAAATATACATGAATCATCATAAAGAATAGCTCCCATTAACATATGAAAATCTCAACCAAGTCAGGGATTTCCACGTACCACCCGACCATAGATTGGGATGAACCAAATCTCACTTTTAGCCAATCACCCTCGCGCCATATTCCAAGAATAAATGTGGGATCTCATGGAATAAGCCAAATAAAACCAAACCAAGCCTTCTAAAGTCCAAACTACCTCAACCCTCAACCAGTTATTCCACCTCATGATCAGACATCACTCACACCAACTAAATCGGCCTCCACCCAAGCTATCTAGGGCTCCAAAGTGTTTGTTCAAACCGCGGCTCCAGGAGCTAATAACTCAACCCATAGCCTTCTAGGGCTCTAGAGAATTTTTCCAACCTGACTCCAAGACTAGTAACTCAACCCACCAAGGGCTCCAGAACGTTTGTCCAACCTAGGCTCTAGGACTAGTACCTCAACCCAAGTTGTTCTAGGGCTTCCAAAGTGTTTGTTCCAACCAACAGATCGAGGAACTAGTAACTCAATCCAGAACCATAAGGAACCTAAGCACTAATTAGTAAAACAACAATTGAAAAAACCCACAACACCATGGTTATCCAGGAAATGGCAATGTAAGGCTAAAATCACTGTCAATTTGGTGAAACCTCCATGCCAATTACATAACATAACCATATAATCACATGCATATACCATGCATCCATAAATCAACAAGGAAATCACACATACAGCCTATTACCTACAAATAAATCCATTTGTAACTGATGATCCACCTGTTCCCTTGCACTTTCCTGCTTTTCCTTTGCCTTCTTTCTCAAAATCCAATGTATGGAAAAATGCTCCAAGAGTGCTCCAAGTAAACTTCAAGTGTGCAAGAGTGTGGGAGAATGAGAAAATAGAGAGATAGCTCCACCATATATCTATCAAAAGTTTTGAACTGATCCTTAGAAGACTTTTTATCATTGAGACCTCTATTTTCTTCTGTTTTCCTTCAATTTTCCTCACATGCAAATTTGTGACCTTACATCTCTCTTTTCTCCTATTTTCCATTATTTTCATAAATAAAATGCCAATCAATGCCACTTGCCTTTTCCAATTTCCATAGCCATAAATTAATCACTAGTTTTCCCCAACATTAAGCTTGGAATGCATGTCCCATAACCTTGGTTTCATTTTTTTATTTACATAGGAAATATACCAGGGGCTATTATAATTTTTTTGGGGAAGGTCTTAAAACATATGTGCAAAATTTTGTGGTTGAACATGTGGTATGCCAAAAGAATAAGGGAGAGACAATCAAGACCTCGGAGCTCCTACAACCATTAGCCATACCAAGCCAGCATTGGGAAGAAGTTTTAATAGATTTAAGTACATGTTTACTTAAATCTAAAGGAAATAATGTCATTATGATAATACTAGATCCACTAACAAAGTATTCCCATTTTTAATCTCTTTCTCATATTTTTAAAGCATGTACAATGGTAGAAAGATTCGTGATAACAACCCAAAAGATACATGGAATCCCAAAGATTATTATAAGTGACAAAGATTCAATTTTCATTTGAAAATTTTGAACTAAATTATTATTTTTGTTTGGGTACTCACTTTGATCATAGCTCATCTTACCATCTTCAATCCGATGAGAAAACTGATATTGTGAATAAATGTTTAGAAGGATATTTGCATTGCTTTGAATTTGATAAATTGACACAATGGGTTTCCCTTGGTAAAATGGTGGTACAACACATCCTTCCATACTTCATAAAAAATATCATCATTTTATGGCACTTTATTGATATCATCCTCCATCCATTACATTACCCTTGAAAGGCTATGTAAAGGCTCAAACAATGGAGGACCATGTAGTGCACCAATAAGAGGTTCTAAAATTATTGAAGGGTGTTTTGGTTATAATACAAAATAGGATGAAACAACAATCATATCAACATTACAGTGAAATAGAATTTGAAGTGGGCGATTGGGTATTTGTGAGATTACAACTATATAAACATATGTCTCTTAAGCAACAAAAGGAGGATAATAAATTAGCATTGAGGCATTATGGACCCTATAAGGTGTTGTAGATGATTAGAAGTATGAATTACAATTTGGGGTTTCATTCATCTTCAAATGTACATCTAGTCTTCCGTGTTGCTTCCTTAAATAAGGTAGTTAGTGATAATATCTTAGTCCAAACTATTTACCATAGTAATGAAGAAGCGGAAATCATACTAGAAGCAAAAATATTCCTAGAAACAAGGATTAAACAAGTGAAAAATTAAACAATTATTGAGTATCTCATTAAATGGAAGAACCTACTAGTGGAAGAGGTGACATGGAAAGACAAGTGTTCATGCAAAAACACATGTAGTTAGCCAAGTGTTGAGGACAACACTTTTTAAAGGGGATGGGCATGTTAAGCCTGGGAGTTTAGACAACCCCCATGTTAACCCTAAAATCCATTATTAAGCCCTAGATATTGAGTTATTACATTTATATTATTATATTGTTGTACTGGCCAAAACCTTATGTTGTAGCCTTTGTCTCATACACACACACACACACACACAAAAACACCAAGGAGACTTAGCTTTAGAATCCTAAAATATTGTCTTATACATTGTATTCATTGTAAAAAGAAAAGATTTTTCCTCAAAGTGGATTGTACTTATTGGGTTCTTATTAGGTGCATGGTTCATAATAGTGGCTTATATGTCCACTACAGACTCTTCTATTTCCTTTTTTTTACTGTGAATAATTATTTTTATCAACGCATAGTGAAAACCATTTTAGTTGATTAAATTACAATTCTCAATTATGATAATAATTATAGTAGTAGTTTAATTTTAAGGCCACAACTAAATTAGACACCAATTTGTTGATGATACCTTCTTGTTGTGGGGCAAATGACCCCTCCACAATAATTTCATTACTAAAGTCTATAAAAATGTACACAACATTCCCCTTTGGATTTAAACATCTGGCTCCCTAGAAGGAAACATATGCTCTTAACTATTAAACTTTTATAATTAATATAAATTAGACATAAATAAAATAAAATATATAAACAAATATATAAATGATTTTAGCAAAATTACTATCCCTATATTTAAATAAGTGTTGCAGGACAACTTAGTCCTTGCCACTCAAGTGGAAATTATGCTTTCAAAAAAATTGCAAATTGATATATGACGTTGAAAAATTAATTACCTACTAATTAAAGTGTTGAAGAATGTTTCTTATTTTGTCTTGCAAATGTAAAAGAAACTCAAATGTCTATTGTATCTTCCACTCCCAACTCTAATGGTTGGAGGAAAGTGGAAAAAAAGAAAGGTAGAAGAGAGTAGATTTGTATTAACTCTTTGATGAGTTGTTATTGATCTTGGAATCCAGGATCAACTATTTTACCATATACTTTCTAACATCTACAATATGTAATTTTGTTCAATATGAATAAAATTGTGATTTTTCCTTGGGAAAAAAGTGTTGAAGAATGCATAAATAATGGTGGGCAGTGACAAATTTGGCTAAATATTTTTATTTACATCTTGTTCTTATCCATTTTTTATGCAAATATTTGCTAAAATTATTGTGGTAACTGATGATAAATATCTTATTTGGGTGAGTATGAGTTATTTTTAAAAACTTTAGTTTGGGTGGTTTTCCTATGAAGTTAACCATGAAAAAACTAAAAATATCTCAAAATCATCACATAAATATTGCAACTACATCTAGAAATTATGGTAGAAAAATGTGAGACAGTTATCCACATGGTATTATGTTGTGCAAAGGCCACAATAAGACCTTCAAGTTATGGTCCAATCAGATCTTTCAAAAATAGTTTTTTTTTTTTTTTTTTAATATTGAAAGATAAATATTTGTTTTTCAAATTGTAATAGCCTCGGGTTAAAAGTTCATATAATAAAGTTAATAAAGGAAAAATAAGACCAAGGTCATGGGATATGTATTCCAAGCTGAATGTTGGACAGAACATCCTAGTGGCCATCACTTCTTGTGTATTATGGCTAAGGGGAAATTGGCAAAGGCAATGGCAAAGGCTTTGAAAAGGCAAAGGCATTATTGGTATTTTATTTATGAAAATAAAGGAAAATATGAGAAAATGGAGGTGAAAGGTCACAAGTTGCGTGTGAGAAGGAAATTGAAGGAAAAATTAAGGAAAATGAAGAAATTAGAGGCATCAATAATAAAAAGACATTAGAGCATCGGTTTGGGGCCTATTGTTAGTTCAGTTTTGGAATTAGTTTCAGAGAGGAGAAGAGCACCAAGAGGAGAAGGAAAGAAAGCAAGCAAAGGAAAGACAAGGAAAACAAGAGAAAGCAAGGATCAAGCAAGGAAAGGTTGGATCAAGCAACTTCATCACGAATACTTGCAAGTAATAGGTTGCGTGTATGATTTCCTAGCTAGTCTTGACATGCATGGTAGATGCATGTGTGTATTTGATTTCTTTTTTGTCATTGGCATGGGTTTTGCTGGGTTTTGATAGTGGTTTTAGCCTTGCCTTGCCATTTTCAGATAACCATGGTGTGATGAGATTCTTTCTTGGTTGAGCTTTGGATTACTAGAAGATTTTGGATTTGGGTGAGGTGGTCTTATGAAAATCCCAAGGGTTGGGGGTGGAGATAGTTTTCTCCAAGAAACCCTCAACAGGTGGGTGGAGACAGGAAAATTCCTCAAGGGATGGTGAAGGAATTCTGAGGCATCCAAGCTTGGTTTGGTTTTATGATCTTAGGACCGGTTTGGGTGAGATCACGGTATGGTGAGGGCGGAGGTGGTTCAACCTCTAGATTCCCTTGGTTGTTTATGGATTGGTTTATCCCATGAGATCCTACATTCATGCTTGGAATATGGCATGGAGGTGATTGGTTGAAAGAAAGATTTAGTTAAGCCTAATCTATGATCGAGTGGTACGTGAAAGTCCTTGACTTGGTTGGATTTTACATATGGTTAATAAGAGATAAGTTCCTCTTATCTTTGATGAGTAATTAAACTTGTTATTATGTGCCTTTAATGGTTGTTCTATCATTGTTATCTATCTGGTTATATGTTGGTTATATGACAGATCTAAGTATGACTCTTATCACATTTTAATTAATGAATGTTTGGTTAATTAATGCATGACCTAATTGTGTTATGACAACTATTTTGAGAAGGCATTGGTCCATCTTGTTAAACCTCACACATGTTTCAGATCTCTATGTTCAGATATGCATTCATGACCTGTAGGTTGCATGTTTACCATGTGTTTAACAGAATGCCTATCCTAGTTGGGAGTGGTCAGGTCAAGTCCTTGTCCAATATTTTGGTTTAGAATCTTTGTTTCTATGTTATTTATCATTTCTGGAAGTTTCACTGAGTTCTGGGCAGAGGCCCAAGTCCTAGCCCTGAAAAAGTGGCTTAGAATTTGGGGTTGCTAGCACAGAACTGACTAGAAAAGTCCACACTCACTGGGAAGCAGGCTTATGGGAGTGACTAGAGGCTTACAGTCTCTTGGAGGCCTTGTCAAGGGAGAGACTGAGGCTCTAGGTTAGTGAAAAATAGAGTTAGCTCAAGGGTTGGACACCTGGAGGGGTTGGGTAGCTCCTGGAGATCCTGTAACATCTGAGGGAAGTCAGTAAGGTCTTAAGTTGTTAACTCCATTTCCTTAAGTTCATATAAGAGGTTGAGTCTTATCATAGTGATCCTCAGCTCATGTTTACCTCAAGCAAATCAGTGAAAGTGGGTAAATGTGGGAGGAGGAAGTTACACAAAGTTAAACTTTAAAAATTGCATTGGTCAATGCTAAACTAATAGACCTACCTTGTAGGGACTATTTTATTTATTTATTTTTGGTTTGACCCAAACGGGATTTGAACATTGAATCTCTTGCTTCACATAATACTTCATAACACAACAATTACCAATTTAGCTACCCCATGGGTTAAATGGTTTTTTGTGACAATTATATTTTTGTATTAAAATGCAATTTTTTTATTGTTGAAATTGCATTTTTTAAATAGATACATGAATTAGCTTCAAAAAATTTTATCACATTAAAATTTTACAATTTTAATTATGCGAATAGATGTGCCTATTTTGAAATAGGGCTTCTATAGTTTTAATTTAATTAACAATAATGATTAGTTGGATGATAGAGATTTAATCTTAATAAAATATTCTAGAATATTCATAGTAGTATACACAAATCAAAGGTTGAGAATTATTTCCAAAGTAGTTATGACATTTTTGTCCTTTTAGTTAAATTGGTTAATTTAAAAATAGTTCACGTGAACAAGTGTCATATGGTATTGACTCATGGTGTTATAACAAAGTCTCTTTTCAGATGAAGAATCTCCATAGTAAAGTGGGAGTAAATCTCCATGATTAAAAATCGTATTCCATATTTTGTTAAATATTTTTTTCCACCGGAAAAATCGTAATCTTTCATTATATGGTGAAAAATTATATGTAGTATATGTTGTTCAGCATATGCGATTTGAGCCAATATATCTATATTTTCTACAAACCATTCATGTATATGGCTGTGTCATAATCAAAAAATCATCACGCAAGATGATGCTGTACCAAAAATCAAAAAATCATTACAGAGGATGATGTTGTAATAGTGTTCTATATAAACATGTTTACACCTCGCAGGGTGCTAATCATAAATAAAAACCTAAATATCTACATCATCATATATGTTCAATAGTTCTTCAAAAATTTAGTGACCATCCACCTGATGGTAGATCTGATCTATATAGGGCCTGTGGTAGTACTGGTACTGTGAGGTACCCCTCTGTTCTTGGATTATCCACTGTCCTCTTGGTAGGTGCGTGGCTTCCTTGGATAAACCGTCAGCATTATGGTTATGCTCCCTGTAGATATGACGAACAAGAATGGAATTAAATTGAGATTTGAGATGCATTACTTCATCCAGCAAATTTATGAGTGTGTGAGTGTGACATCTAGATTTTTGATTGATCCAATTTATGATAATATTTGAGTCACCATATATCTGTATGTCTTTGCAATCATGATTTAAAGAAAAATGCATAAGATGACGAAGAGATATGAGTTCTGCAAAGTTGTTCGTTCCTACACCTAGGCCCATCTTGACTTTGTAATAATGTTGTTCTGGTAGATATAGAATGGAAACCCCCCCCCCCCACATCCCTGTTGTTGAGCAGCTCCATCAAAAAATGCCTATGGTGAGGAGTGGTCTATGGGACCGGGGGCAACTGATCTGCGAGAACACGGAGGACAATATTCAGGCAATTCGTGATATGATACTATGATTTTGGAAATAATGGATTGCCAGCAGATCGGGCCATTTTCAAAAATCAATTTATTCCTTGCCAGCCAAATTTCCCAGCAGATGATGAGGGGAAGACACGGGAGGTTAGTTCCTGCATGTGCTTGGCTCCAGGCATCCCATGCAGTTGTGATGTTGTCACCTTCCCATGTTCTCGTAAACCTGATTTCATTAGCCACGTCTGTTATAGAAATATTTGGGCACTGCAACCCCAATCATATATGTCCATAAACCAAGGGCTTTTGAGTCCCTAAAAGTGTTGTTTCACACCCTAAAGGAGCAAGGTCAGCTGATTACATCATCTCCCAAAAGTTCTCCATGGAAAACTGCTCAAAACTGGACCATACAGACTGCTCAGTGTTAAGGGTGCGATGCATCTCACTTGCCACATGCAAAAAGTGCGATGCATACTGAAAAGCCCTTCTGTAGGGTGCGATGGGTGGGAGTAGACAAATGGCAGAGACAATTTGCAAGGTGGATGATCATGGAATCTTCCATAAACTTCTCCTGTGACACTTGCCTCTCTGAATTTGCCCAGGGATGAGTAAGAGATCATGAATCTCCAAGTGGAACCAAGAACTATCAGAGAGAGGACACTAATCAAAATCCCAGAAGCTGACTCACCCCCCTGTAAACATCTATATATGGATCCCTCATCCCAGAGATCCAGAGGCTGGAATCTTGTATTTTGTAAGGAAGTGTTATTAGTTTCTTTGTGGAACATCATAGTGTTGGGTGATCTAAGATTTTCATGAGGTGAAGAAGGGCTTTTATGCTGGGAGGATGACGCTGGGTCAGATCAATGGGTTGTAATCCTCTCTTCTACTCTTTCTGTCAATAAAGTTATTTGAGTTTTACTCCACATTCTTGTATGTTTGAGTTGATATATGCATTTGTGTCGTCAATATATATCTGGTCCTATATTGTTTATGATTGTAGATCTCTGTGCTTTGATGGTATCATGCTGCTTTGACTTTACAGGTGCTCTTTGAAGTGGGGTAAGCAAGGAAGGAGTGGCAAAGATCTATCAAAGGGGAGAGGAAACAAGTAAGGAGCCAAGCAAAAGACTGAGGTTGGTACTCTCTACTTCTCTCTCCTCTACTTCTCATAAAGGAAAACACAAGTAACTTTAGTTTGTTTGTTTCTAAGATAGCTACCCGTCTTAGTGGGACTAGCACCTTTGAATGGAAAACAACGTTGTTCCAAATTTGGTTTGTGGTGTTGCATAAAAGGAAAAGATGATATGTTGATTCGGAGTGCTGTTTGCAGAGTATGCACCAAGTGGGACCATACACGGATCTATGCATAAGCGAGTCCCCTGTAGGGACCTTATTTCAGACGATGCACCAGAAAAAGAGTCTGGTCCGAGGTGGAGTCTTTAATTGCCATATGAGCTTCCACCAACTCTGAGTGATTTTTGGTTATTTGTTTATAATCAGACATAGGTATCCTTCCTTGGGGGAGTAGTATCCAGATTCGGCCTTGCTCCACATGAGCTCATCTGGGCCTTCCTTGATGCGGATGTGGGATTCACTCAATGCGCTTGTCTAATCCTCCCAAATGTGGTGCCAGATAGGAGGCAAATTTAGTTGCGCTCCTGATTTCCATGCTTGTGTGAAAATGGTTGAATTCTCTTGGTCCGCAATATGTGCGATTACTTTTATGTTCTGTTGATAAAGTAATCGAATAAGCTCATGAGGGAGGTAACATCTCCCCCCTCCACTAATCCATGGGTCCATTCCAACGCAAGCCCTAGTTCCATCATTTATTCTCCAAGTAAGATGGGAGTGAATGAGGGGAAGTGAGCATAATAGAGCTTTCCAAACCGATGAGATGCATGTTCTGTTCCAACCAGATAGTTGGATCTAATCCATGACCTATAGGGGCCATATGTATTTGTGGTATGATATAGATGTCCAGAGATTTTGCTTGGTAAGTAATGTCCATCCCATTTTCGTAGCCAATGCATGTGCAAAGGATGATAGATCTTTAAGACCCCATCCTCCCCACTTTTTAGGCATGGTAATATTATCCCATCTAATCCATGCAAAAACTCATTTTTCCTATCCTCCATGCCAAAGGTATCTGCAACAAATTTGCTTGAGACGAGCTAGAATACCTCTATGTATCCATGCTAAAGCCATCCAGAATACAGGTGTAGCCTCTAGGACAGATTTAATAAGCACCAGCCTTCCTGCTCTAGATAGAAATCGATGGCTCCAGTGAGAAATCCTCTTCTCAAATTTGGAGATTAGCCAATTCCAATCTGCAATCTTGTGTCCCAAGGGCTTAATCTAGAAACCCAAGTATGTGAAGCCCTGTTCCAGAGGTCGGGGGCTAATGGGAATCGATGCAAGGCAAGATTAGACTCTTGAGTAGAAGTGTATGCCCGAGAAATGGATGATTTTGCGTGGTTTGCCATCATACCCGTGGATCTGTAAAAAGTGGCAAGGATCTTATCAAGAGTGATCGAATCTCGAATACTTCCATCCAAGAATATGAGAACATCATCCACAAACAGGAGATGAGTTAGGTAACACTGGTCAGTGATCTTTAAACCTAACAATTTGCCATTTTGCTTTTCATGATAAATGAGTCTGCTCAGGCATTCCATAACAAACAGAAAGAGGAGAGGTGAGAGTGGGCAGCCTTGTCTGAGTCCTCTTTCAGCATGGAAGAAAGGAGAGGTGGAGCCATTAATGAGTAGACTATCGGAGGGGGTTGTTATGCAAACCATTATCCAATTGGTGAATGAGAGGGGAAAACCCAAGTGGATAAGAAGCATTTTGATATAAAGCCAGTTCATTCGATCAAAAGCCTTGGCCAGTTCAATTTTGAGGATGATACCTTATAGTCTGCGGGCTCGAATAGAATGTATGGCTTCTTATGCTATGCCAATAGCTTCATGAGTCTGGCAATCTTCAAGGAAAGAAAATTGTTCAGGGAGGATATGCTGAGAAATGATAGGCCTGATACAATTCGCAATGATTTTGGAGATGATCTTATAAAGGCAGTTGCAGAGGGAGATGGGTCGAAAATCATCAAAGGAGGCAGGGGAATCAGATTTCGGGATGAGGGTGATGAAGGTAGAATTAATAACATTATATAATCTACCTGATGATTGGAATTCCTCCACAACATGTAGAAGGTCCAGGGCCAATAGATCATAAAAAGCCAAATAGAATTCAATTGTCCACCCATCAAGTCCCAGGCTTTTATCCTTTTTGAACCATTTTAATACCCCCCTCAAGTTCCTCGAGAGTGACAGGTGAAATCAATTCATTTTCTTCTTCCTCCCCTACAAAACGAGGGAAAAGTCCAACCACTTGTATGATATCTACTAGATTGGCCTCTTGAGGAGATCTAAACAGAGTCCGAAAGTGGGAGGTGCCCGGTCTGGAGAGCTTTCGGAAATTGTCAGCTTGCTCTCCATCAGTAGGGGCATTTTCCAAATCCTGTTTGAAGTCTTCCTACCCTTGGCAAAGTTTTGGTAGAATTTGGTGTTTTCGTCTCCTGCCTTTAACCAAATGGTCCTGCTCTTCAATCTCCATGATTCTTCCCTCTCCTTGAGAATCTTATCTTTCTGCTTCTCAAGCTCAATCAGCTTGGAATTCTTAGCTGCTGAGGTGAAACCAAGCTTCTTGTCATCCATCAATAATTCCAACTCAGCTTCAATGGTTGAAATCTTTTGATCCTCCTTAACCTTCTTCTCCTTTTCCCAGGCCATGGTTAGTTGTTTTAGCTGAGAAAGGTTATGGCCGAAACCTTCCGTCGCGGATCTATGATTTGTTATAGGGTGGGTGACCCAAAATTCCTTGACCAGGCTTGTATATCCCTCATCTTGGAGCTAGACATGATTGAATTTGAAAGGTGCCTTTGGCTTGGCATCAGGTCCAAGAATCTCCAGGTAACTAGGAGTATGATCTGATATTCCCCCTGACCCCACCCATTGTCTGTATCTAGTCAATCTTTGTAGCACGGGGATTTTGATTAGAAATATGTCGAGTCTTCTAGCCAGGGTTGCTTCCCCTACTCTCCAGTTCCTCCATGTGGGCATAGGCTTGTTCATGGGGATGTATGCAAGATGGTGCTGCTCCAAAATGTCCTTAAAGAAAACAAACAAGGGGTCTACTTGGGCATGTGAACCCCAGGATTCCCCATTTCCCATGGAGAAATTAAGATCGCCCCCTATGATAACCTGATCCATAGATGCCGCATTTAATCTGAGAAAATACTGCTAGAATTCCTCTCTCTGTTGGCATGGGCCATATATATTGATGATCCTCAAGGTCTCCCCTAGCTCAGCCGATAAGATATCCATACCTATAAAGCCCTTTCCTCCCCAGGTGGCATTTCATGATGAAACACCATCTGGGGTTTGCAATGCTCTAAGAACCCCTTCCATGGTAGATTGCTTGCCATATGCAACCTCCATGTCAACTTTCTGAATGGCCTTTGTCAGGAAAGATTGACACCTCAGGAAGATTGAGCAGGGGGGCCAGGGTAGGTCAGCCCTAGCCCAGATTGCGAGTCAGTACCCGCATTGTGCCTAGAGCAGAGGTTGTATGAGTGGGGCAAAACCGAGTAGGGAGAGGCCAAAACCCTTGATGAGGATGAGGTCGGATGGACAGAAAGGGAAGAGGGAGCTATGATGGGCAAAGGGATGGAAATCGCACAAGTAATAGCAGGAGCCAAAGGTGCAATAAAATCCAATGGTGTAATAACGGAAAGTGATAATGAAGATGAGTGAGAGGATAGGGGAGAGAAAGGAGTAGTACCCAAATTTCGCACCATCTCCGCAACAGTAGCAGCTCTTGCCCGAGTCAGAGGGGGTGAGGGCGGCTTGTAGGCTTCTTTCGCATCCTTGGATGATTCACCCAGATTGAATAATTTTGGAGCCGGGATGCTGATTCACGTTGCCGACACAGATGCCCGAGTTGCCGACACAGGTGCTTTTCCTTTTTGTGGTGGTGGAGAGCCGAGGGTATCAGCTGATTTCGCAAGCAGAGGACATTCCTTGAAAACGTGCCCTACCTTATGACACCTTCTATAGCAAAATGGAACACCCTTGTAATCCAAGGTCTGTATTATGGTGTAATGCCTCCATTTCAGGGTGATCTTCTCTTCCAAACCCTCCCTCGTGTCCAAGTGAACCAGGATTCTTGTCAGCGCACAATTTTTTGTCTGAACAAAAGTTTTATCATATTCCAGATATGTCCCAAGGGCATTTCCAATCCTAATGAACATTGCTTCAGACCAAAATTGTAGAGGAAGACCTGGTAATCTCACCCAGATAGGTCCTGCTCTGATTTGCTCTCGTTCCGGATCAAATAGCGGTGACCATTGCTTGAGGAGGACCAGCGCCATCTCTATGTGCCAGTATTTTGCAAGAATCAAATCTGTATAGTCTGCCTTTGAAAAATGTAGGGCAAACCAACCCCGAGCTAGACTCTGAACCTCTGGGAGTTCCTGAAGAATGCCACCCTAGATCTCTTTTACCCAATTCGTGAGCTTGGTTACTGAGTATGCCCTTCCCCTCACATGCCCAACAAGTACTCTATTGGCCTTGTCCACCACCTCGTCCATAGGAATGTCGTCTCCAAATGTGATGGTAAGGTCCTTTGCAGAAGTCTTCATGCACTTGACCTTTCTCTTCCCTGATCTTGGCGCCGATGGGTGTTTCGTCAATGGATCTGATACCACATCCTTCAGGGGAGTCACCACTTTTGATTTTATGACCAGAGAGTCGAAACAGCCTGAAGGTAGGGTATTAGGGTTTGCAGAGGCCGAAGTAGGAGTGCTTTGGTGGGGCACGGGGTTATGGAGAGGAAGTGGATCGAATGCAGGTGAGGGAGGTGATATGGCAAAGAGGAGATCGAGTGTGTCAGGGGAGAGCGGGGGGCAATCAAGTCTCGAGGTTTCCAGAGAAAGAGATCCAAAGCACATCGGTGAGGCTGAGGGACCCAGAAGCATGACAATCGATGAGGAACCCAAGTAAGGAGAAGAAAAATAGTTAATGTTAGGGTTAGGGCTTCGTCTGGCGAATATGGTTTGTCCCTCGAACGGATCTTGGGAACAATCGAGGACCTCCTCTTCGATATCCATCTCTTCCATAAATGGAAACCACCACCAAAAACCACTAGGAAGATGGTTGATCGTGCGCACAATTAGCGGATGTCGATAGGTCAAAATGGTAGGGTAACAGCTATCGTGTATGCTTGATTTACCGAGTTTAATATTTGTTTTGTCTCTGTGCAAGTGCAGGGATGCGCGCGCACCACCTGCTCGCCTGTGGCCACGTCAGAGCCCAGAACATCTTCCCCTCTGCTTTGAGCTAGGCATGTCCAAATTTTGTTAAATATATATAGGTTAAATTATATTATTTAATTTTTATAATGAATAATATTAATTAATTACAACAATTTAAAATTAAATTATAATTTAGTGTTTTAGATTTTAATTCAGAAGTAAGTGTGTGATTCTATTATTAATTGATACCTTTGTTCTTTATTATTTAATTTTATTTATTTAATAACTGTGCACTGGTAATTAATATTTACTACTCTCATCTTTTAAATCTTTAGTCAAATTTTAATAATAATATTAATAATAATAATAAATTATAAAATTGAATCCCATATTCTTTATGGTTAATTGGCCAAACTTTAAACTTTTAACTTAGCCTTATAATTTATTATATTTTACCTCTACTTTTTTTCTTTTTTTCTTCCATTAAGGAAATCAAAGCCCTATCACCATGTACACCATTCAACCAAACCCAATAGAGTTATATTGTGTCTTTCACGTGTGCCCACAAAACTACTTCAGTGAGCAACACTGGAAAGGTGAGCAACACTGGAAAGAGTGTAGTGGGTTGGGAAGTCATGCGAGAACGATTTAGTTTTTCAATTGTGTATTGGGATGGAATGGAGTTTGAATGAATCAACAGATTTTAATGCCAAGCGATCTAAGGGACCTAGGACTCCAACCCATCACAATTTCAAACTTTTCTCTAAGTCTACTATTTTGTTATGAATCTTGACCAAGAAGTTCGCAGTTTTGATAAGCCTTGCTTCGTCGAACAACTTGTTCAAACAATCCACCTTCAGAATGCTTTTAAACTGATTACAAATATCATCATAAGTTGGACAATCCATGATGTAGTGCCATTCTATTTCAACCTCTCATTTCCTACAAAAGATGCAAATTCATTCGTCCCACTCTTCTTTTGGAGTTGTCCATCTACCTGTTTCACATGTGAGATGATGAGACCCGGTCCTCAACTGTGTTATTAATAATCTAGCATTTCCCATGATTTTGGCACCCAAATATATCTTCTCATCATGAGACAATATCGGGTTGAAATCTTTGACATATAGAGATTTTTTTCGACCAATATGTTTTCCCCACATGGTAGTCCTGAATTTTTCAAGCACCCATCTTTTAACTTCCTCTTTAGAGTTAGGACAATCTTGCCATCTAATGCCCCACTTACCCAACCACTTGTCATTTTGTTTCCCCTAAGTTTTCTTCCTCCTCGTTAACTCCTCTACAACAACTAATTTAGGCCAGCAATGCTCATCCATGCCTTCATCCCTTTTTAAGTAACTTAATAAGCGAAAAACCGCCTCGACCTCCATCGGAAATAAACAAGACTCGACTAGCAAGATCTCATAAGGAACTGTTGATTTGACTTTGAAATTATTACAGATTAGGTGCTTTTGAATTATTTCTAATTGCCTACACTTGTGGTTTGTCATATTACTCCCCCAAACTTCACATCCATAGAGTACAATCGGTGTAACTAACAACCCAAAAAGAGTTTTCTTGGTCTTCCAGTCCCATAATTCTGCTTTCTTGCATCTGTTCTGCAGAAGGTAAAAGGCTCTCCATCCCCCCCGAATCCTTTTAGCTCTACATGTCTCCCATTGAGCCTGTTGCGAAAATAATTCCTAGATACTTGTGTTCTTACATAATTTCCAAGGGTTTCCCCTCAAAAATAAAATTGACCTACTGTTTTTTCCTCTTCAAGGAGAAGATCACGATCTTGGTTTTGCGAATGTTTACTTGCATCCCAACCTTTTCACAAAAGATCTCTAATGCCTTCAAATACTCTCTTATACCATGAGTTGATTTCGCAATTAGGATAAGGTCATCAACGTACAAGAGAAGTCTCACCACATAACCTGCTAACTGAATACCCTCCCCACTGTTACTACTTAACTATTCTTCCAGCTTATCAATATATAAGTCAAACAACATGGGCACCCCTGCTTGACCCCAATGTCACTACCAAAGCATTCAGGAAAACTTTCCTTAGTTATGATTTTAGCTCTAACTTCCTCGTAGAGCTTATGAACAACTACCCTATATTCGCTTAGAATTCTAATCTCTTCCTTCCTTCTCCAAAGCTTGTCTCTAGGAACAATGTTGAAAGATTTCTTGAAATCAACAAAGCAACAAAAGGCCTCCTCACCCTGTATGTCCCATACTTTTTCTATGAAATGCCTAAGAGTGATACAATGATCAATGGTAGAATGTTGCGACCTAAAACCAACTTTCCCTTTTTCTATTTTACCTTCCTTTTCCGCCCAACTGCTAATTCTACGCTCCACCATGCTTCCAAATAACTTTCCAAAAAAACAATTAACCATAATAGTGCGGTAATTGGAGGGAATATTAATGTCTCCACTTTTGTACAGGGGGATAGCAACACTAGTTGTCCATTCAGTTGGAAATCTGCTTTGTATGACATTGTTGAAGATCTTTTTAATAATTGGAGACAAGGTTTCAACCCCCCACTTTAAAAATTCTGCTTGCAATCCATCAATGTCTCGAGCTTTACCATTTGCTAACTTTTTTATACCATGCTTGACATCTTCTAATGAAAATAACTCAGCTGAAGTGCTAATTATGGGAGGGCTACTTCTCTCTTGTTCTCTCTCGTAAAGAAGCTCCACATACTCTAACCATTGAGTAACCGAGATATTATTATCCATTTGTTGTAATTCCCTCCAAAATCTTTTGGGATTAAGTTTTCCTAAAGAAACTAATTCATTCCTTCTTGAAGTCACATACTTGTCTTTTTTTGTTTTTATCATATTTTTGTACTTTTTCATGCCTTCACTATTTACCTCCTTCTCTTTAAGTGATCTTTTTGCTGCCTTACACTCCTCATCAAACCAGGGATTGGTTGGAAAAGTGTTTGAAATTCTCTTCATTGGCCAAGATCTTTTGTACACTTTTAAGGCCTTGTGGATTAAAGGGATCACCATATTGCTACCAATGTTCTCTATTATTGCATTGTCCTCTTCACTTTCTAAGTTGACTTTTGCCACCTGAAATTGATGTTCCAAAGCAACAACAAAGAGCTCTTGATTTTCCTGGTTCATAATGACTCCACCATTTGCATGAACTTTCTTCTGTCTATGTTGGTTTTGCTCTACTTGCATCCCACTTCTGTGCATGCCCAACTTAAGACAGAGATGCATATGATTTGATTTCAACCCAATAGGACAAACTCCAATATTGAACTTTGACAAATTAGAAATAAAGCTCTGGGAACAAATCACATAATCCACCACACTTTGACCATTGTAAATTTTACATGTAATGTCACCGGATCTAGGCCAAGCTTTCATGCCATTGCAAATGACCATATCATAGAGGCTACATAAGCCTAACAATTCAACACCAAAATGTGAAACACTCCCTTTTCCATCTTGAAAATACCTTTCCCACATGTGATCCTCACTCTCATTTAGCAAAAGAGGATTGTTGTCCTTATTCTCCTCACTTCCTAACTACATACTAACTACATACACTAATTGTTTGTTGTCTTTGCATTAAAGTCATTGGCCAAAACTATATCTCCCAAAATCCGGAAAGCAGAAATGTATTATTTTATAGCAGCATAAAATTCTTCACTATTTAAGTTTGCATTCTTGAAGAATTTCAATTTCTTTGAAACAAAGAAACAAGCAGTCACCATAATTGCTTAATTATTACAATATACTCCCTAATTGTTGCATTATCACCTACTATATTAAGCCATATAAATTGCTTATTTCCTCTCTCTCTACTTTTACAATTCCACTTCAACTTTCTCTCCTCCATTCCCTTTCTCTTATTAGAACTGTGATCCCTTTAGCTGTTCCAATCTCTTGATCTCTGAGTAAAGCCGAAATGAAAAGCATCTGACCCAGGTTTGCTGGAAGCAGCTCAGCGAGTGAGAAAGCAAATGCACTGGCCGCATTCCTTTTGGTTTCATCGAATTGGTTGTTTTGTGCGAAGTGAAAGAAAAACGAGAAGAGTAAGATGGAGGGCAGAAAACGGGTTTTTTTATTACGGAAGTGTCATTGTTCTGACTCTTTCCCGGGGTTGGCAACGCTCATCTAAATCTTTTGATAAAGCCCGAGGCTCCGTAACTGTTGCACCACAATTCTGAGGCAGAGCCATTTTTATTAAAAGCATAAGTGGAGGCACGGGAGCAGGAGTTTTTGGAGAAGATGGTGCCCACGCAGTTCAAGTGTTACCGAGCTGTGAGGTGAATGCTCGCTTTGAACTAAGTTTTTTCAACTGGGTACAATTCTAAGGAGGCTTTCAGAGAGACCTATTGCGTGACAACCCTTGTAATGGAAGAATGTTCAGTGAAGCGCAAGCTCTTCTACAGCGTTTATTGCAGATGGGTTTCAACGCCCTTGCTCAAATTGCTAATATTTTGGCAAATTTTTACAAGGATGGTTGTTTTGGCATCACTCCTGAAGGTTTTGACATCTTGATCAATGCTTCCATTAAGTTAGAAAAGTTCAAAGAGGCCACCCAGATCTTGCAGTTATGCAAATTTTTGGGCTGACTACTACTGTCCAATCAAATGTAATAATCTTTGGATTGCCAATTTAAAATCTATTCATACCCAAATGGCCAGGAAATTATGCAAGGAAATGCTTGCCGAAGCTGTCTGGATTCACTTAGTTTGTTTGGCTGTTGTTGGCTTTCAAGTTGGAGTATGTCTTGTGAAGATGATCCAGGTTCGAATTCCGGCTGGCAGGTTTTTGTGATAATACATCCAAGACTCTGTGAAGGCCCCTATGGGTATGAAGAAAAAATTGGCAAGCTTCTCTGTTTGTGGACTCTGCTCAAATGTCTCTGTTGAAAAAAAAAGGTGTCCGACCCAACATATGCGGTTTCAACATGATAATACATGGGCTTTGCAAGGGTGGAAAGGTGCGAGAAGCAAAGAAATTAATCCAGTGTATAGGACAACATGGATGCGTTCCAGATGTTGTCACTTACAATACACTTATCGATGGATATTGCAAGAAAAGTGACGTGAAAGAAGCTTTTACTGTGCTGGCTACGATGTCTGAATATGGAATTTTGCCAAATCTCTTGACATATAATTCACTGATCAACGGGCTTTGCAAGCAAAACAAAATACACGAGGCAGAAAATGTTTTCGAACAGATGAGGGCCATAAACATACTTCCTAATGCCATCACGTATTCAATTATGATAAATGGATATGCCAAGCAAGCCAAAATGGATGATGCCTTCAAATTGTTTGATGAATTGGTGGACCATTTTATAGAACCCACTGTTGTTATTTACAGTGCACTCATTAGTGGTCTCTGCAAAGGAGGACAGATGCAGAAAGCACATGCCCTTATGGAGGAAATGACGACTAAATGCCTGTTCCCAAATATTGTTACTTACAATGCTCTCATTAATGGATACTGCAAGGAGGGGGACACTGAGAGTGCATTCAATTTCCTTTCCAAGCTTGTAAGCAGAGGTTTTTCACCCGATGTTGTAACTTACAGTTCTTTGATCAATGGACTTTGCAAGAGAGGCGAGATGAAGGAGGCAAAGGAGCTTCTAAATTTGATGGTGCAGAGAGGATTAGTTCCTGATAATATAATATACAACACTATAATAGATGGGTACTGCAAACAAGGCAACCTTGAGGAAGCTTTTAAGCTACAAAGTGAAATGGCAAGAAAGGGTTTAGTCCCTGATATTATCACTTATAACACTCTTTTCAATGGGCTTTTCTGCAAGGCGAGAAATATGAGAATGGCAAAGGAGCTTCTCGAAACAATGCTAGATGCAGGATTGCAACCTGACTTGGTCACTTACTCCACCCTTATTGAAGGCTACTGCAAGGAAGGGAAGATGGATAATGCCTTCATGTTATATGACAAAATGGACAAAAAGGGTTTGATTCCTAAAGTGGGAACATACAATTTCCTTATCGGTGGTCTTTGCAAGGAAGGAAAGGTGCGAGAGGCATATGGATATCTAAAAAGAAGACTTGAGAGAGGCTCAAGTCTTAATCAAGTGTCTTACAATAGTGTGATTGGTGGGTACTGTAATAAGGGACAAATGGAAGATGCTTTTGAAGCATGCAATTTAATGATGGAAAGTGGTCTAGCACCTAATATTGTAACTTGCAATGCACTCATAAATGGTTTTTGCAAAACTGGGCAGATGCAGAAAGCCAAGAAGATGCTTTACCAAATGTGGAAAAATGGTTTGGTTCCAGATGACATAACGTATTCAACTCTAATTGATGGGTACCGTAAGGAAGGAAATGGTCTGGCGGCATTGAAGCTTTTTTCTGAAATTTCAGAGAAGGGTTTGCCTTATAATATCATGAATGATACAGTCGCTAAATGCCACATACAACTCATTAAGGACTTCTGTCAAACAGGTAAACTGCAGGAGGCACTCGCTTTTTCATATGAATTACTGAAGTCAGATTTGGTTGTTTATTTACCAGCTTACACTAAGCTGATTACTGAAAGTGCAAAGGCATGCAAGGTACAGGAAGCTCTCAAACTTTACAGTGTAGTACTTCACAAAGGTCTTGTACCAAAGGTAGGTGCTTGTACTTTGCTTATTAAAGCGCTTTGTAGGGAGAGTATGCTCCAAGAAGCCAATAAACTCTTGAAAGATTCACTGGAGAAAGGTTTGGTTCCTAAAAGGGTAACTTACAATGTTCTAATTGATGGAGAGTGTAGGAAGGGCATCTTGGAAAATGCTTTCAGGCTACTTGATGAGATGAAAGAGAAAGGATTTGAACCTGATCTTGCTACTTATACTTCCCTTATAATCAGACTGTGCAAGGAGGGTGAAGTCCGGGATGCGAGAAATTTCCTAAGGGAAATGATGATTGAGGGTTTTGTAGCTGGTTCTACTATATATAAGTCCCTTATAAATGGGCATATTAAAAAAGGTGAAATGAAGGAAGCTATGAGACTCTTTCAGTACATGACAATCAATCATGTTTCACCTGATGCAGCTACTTATGACATTCTCATCCGCGGGCTTTCCCAAGAAGGGAGGGTGCAGGAGGCCAAACGGCTTTTTGATGAGATGCTGTCAATTGGTCTAGTTCCCAAGTCATATTCCTATGACATGATTATCAGTGGTCACTGCAAAGAAGTTAGTGTACAAGAGACTTTGAAACTGCATGATGAGATGCTTGAGAAAGGTTTATCACCTAGTATTGGTTGTTATACGCTTCTTGCCAAATTATTTTGTAAGAAAGGCTGCTTGAAGGAGGCAAATCATATATTGAATAATGTTGTTGCAGCAGGTAGGGTTCCAAGTAATGTCATGTATAACATTTTACTTGATGGATACTGCAAGGAAGGTAACTTGGAGAAGGCATTCAAAATACATAGAGAAAGGCTAGAGAATGGGGGTGCCCCAGATATAACCACTTATAACATTCTTGTGAATGGACTCTGCAAGGAAGCCAGAATGAAGGATGCAAACGAGTTACTGATTGAATTGAAGAATTGGAATTTGATACCAGACATTTATACTCACAACACTTTAATTGATGGATACTGTAAGACATCTAATCTATCAGATGCTTTGAATCAGTTCCATGATATGGTGAATAATGGACATACACCAAGTAGTATGACATACAACATATTGATGAATGGATTTTGTAAAGAGGGTAGGATGCAGGATGCTGTTGGCATTTTGAAAGAAATGCTTAAGAGAGAATTATTTCCAGATGTTATATGTTACACTATACTGATTGATGGTTACTGCAAGGAGAGTAACCTAGAGGGAGCAATTAGAGCTTTAACAGAATTGGCTGAAAAAGGTCTTGCAGTTGATGCAGTTCCATTCAATGTACTTGTTATGAGACTTTGCAGAAAAGGTAAGCTGCTCGAAGCAAACAATCTCTTGAAGGATATGCGTGGAAAAGGCCTAATTCCTAGTATTGATTCTTATAACATGCTGATTGCTGGGTGGATCAAGGTAGGGAGTATGGAACAGGTTCTTAAGTTGTGCACTGAAATGCTTGGCATGGGATTGACTCCTACCCTTGTCATATGCACTGCAGTGTTCAGTGAATTGTGTAAGCAAGGCCAAATGAACGATGCCAACAACTTGTTGAATTCAATGCTTAATATAGGTTTTATTCCAGATGACATCCTATACAACATAATGATACTTGGGAATTGCCTAGAAAATAGCTTGCAGGAAGCTTTGAAGTGGCACGATGAGATGCTGGAAAAGGGGTTTGTGTCTAGTAAATACACCCACACTGTTCTCATTAACGAACTGTGCAAAAATCATTCTATGAAGGAAGCTTCCAAACTGTTCAATTTTATGTTAGAAAGGAATCTTGTTCACGATGATAGAACATTCAGGACACTTCTAAATGCTTACACTCAAGAAGGAAAGACAAAAGAGGCCTTCAAGCTTTATGATGAACTTGTAAACAAAGCAGGCATGCAAGATGCTGTCAACAGCAATGTACTAATTGACTGCATTAGAGAAGAAACTGTTCAGGAGCTTAAGGAACCTTTGGAGAGGATTCCAACTAAGTGTTTACAGGTTCATGCTTCGACATATAGTTGGCTAATTGATGATGATGATGGAAAAAGCCGTAAAGAAGAGGCACTCAAGTTGCGGAGTGAACTGATGGAAAGGGGGATACTGTGAGTAAGAAATGCTGGAACTTAGGTACTTAGGGACAGAGTTATTCAAATGGGTGCTTTCTCAAGCGAATTCAACTGGTGATTTGAAGAAGCCTGTACACTGGATGGTATACGTCTACAACACCGTGAGTTTTTTTACTTCAACTGTCACTAATCGGCTTGTCCCGACTACTGTGGAAATTAAGATGAATTGGATAAGCAGTGTCATCCCATGTTACCCCATAATTTAGAAATCTAAAGAACGGCAATTTTGTCCTTTAAGACTGATGTTTGCATTCAAACTTTTCTCACTAGTAGTTTATATGCAAACAACTTCACTTATTGGAATATTAGCAACATGCTGATTGACTTTGAAGATTTCATAAAGTTGCTTACTGTTCTCATTTTAAAATTATGTACTCGATAAGCATTTCATTATTCGATGACCAAGGTGTGCTCTTCATTAATCTGAGATTATATCTGCATGAAAGAGTTTTTGTATATATTTAGGTTTTCTTATTTAACCACTTGCAAGTAACTGTGCATACTGCTTAGTGATCATTATGAATCCATTTGTGCCTTGCAGGTATCTTGAATGCATACATTATACATGTGAATTCTTTTGGAAATCAATTTAACAGTGGATGTGACTGCTTCCTTAGTGCCACTTTAGGATCTTATGTGTAACACTCCCTAGCCACCTAACGGAGGAAGTGCCATTGCTTGAACCTGTCCATGATACCATGGTAACAAACTTAACCTCTGATGCCATAATCAACCTTGTTACCTACATACCTAGTGTGAAAATATTAATAACACTTTGATGCCATATGATATGCAGCATTAACATGATGTCAACAATACTATGAACAAAAATACATATGCACCACCACATGTATAATTATGAGCAGAATGCATCAGGAAACAATGAAACACATGATAAGAATACTAATCTGATACGAAGCACCAACTGGCTGCACATCTCGAAGGTTCTTCCCAGCCATAGACTCTAGTGCTCCAACTCTCTCAGCAGTGGGTCACCTTCAAGCTGAGGCCATTACTCCGTAAGGGCAAACTGTAATATCCTAAGGAAATTTTGCCCTTAGGGTTCTACTTTTCTATAAATCAGAAATATTATCAACAGTAGTGCACATTCATATAACAGCAAATTTGATTCTTCAACAATTCATAGTAAATGAGGGCTTACTTCCCAAAGAACATTCAATGATTGATTTACCAATATAGTTCAGATTTGTACTGTCAATATTCAATAGTCCAACAACCAACTGTAATCTACCTGGTCTATTCAAGTTCTGAGGTTACTAGATTTGTTTAACAATGCACTATCTAACTAATGCTTATATGGATTCTGGGTTACTCCTGAGATTCCCTTTGTGGTTCTGTTAACACAGATGGCGGGTTAGGGCTTGTGACAGCCCCCTTCGGATCCGAGCATAGGTCCTTGAACTAGATTTCTCCTGTCTTGTAAATTGCTCACAGCTATCCTGCTGCACTCAGGAGAGAAGACTGAACTCTGATGAGGTCGAATCAGCTTCAGGTCAGCCCTAGTAATCACTACCCAGCAAACTAGTAATGACTAGCTATACCACAAACTGCTTTGCTATCTGGAAAAAGGGGCCTCGCTGGCCTCTGCTTGCCTTTAGTGCCACAGAGGGGGCCTCCACAGCCTCTGTTATTATTGATGTAGGCCACTATACCTCAGATCCTTCCGTCAACCTCAGGCAGAAAACCCTTGCTTGACTAGGATCTTGGTGGCTGAACAGACCATAGGAAAAAGGTTTCTCTGCCTGGACAAGGGCCTTGCTGGCCTCTGTTTGCCCTCGGTGCCTCAAAGAGCATTACCCACAGCCCTTCTTTCCTTCAACCAGCAATTCTGATATTAGATACACTGTGTGTAGGAATTTACAGGGTAAGTTCCTCAGACAGAACACCAAAAGGACACCGCTCACAAACAGATCACAGATCAATACACCAGTATTTTGACGTGGTTAAAACCCTCAGAGAGGGAAACAGTCCACGGCCTGTGCCAACGTGGCTACTACAGGCAATTTTATTAATAAAAGAATGAAAATTTACATAAGCTTCTCTCATGCACGGTGAACCTACAAATGACCCTCCATGCGCTTTAAATAGGATTCATGGACCAATCGGGTGTCAAGCCACGAATCAAGTGTCGGTAATACCGAGGAGAGAATGAACCGTCGGATCACTA
>APFE030085865.1:58488-77864 GCA_000404065.3 Pinus taeda
CCTGAATGAGTTATCTGATATACAGATACAAGGTTGCAGGATAAGGTTGGAACACATAATACATCATTAAATTGACCATTGTCTATATGAACAGTTCCAGTCCCTACAACACTAAGAGATCTATCATCACCAACATATATATTTTTGGTGTACAATCATTTAAAGAAGAAAACATGGCTTTGTTTTTGGCCATGTGATAAGAAGCTCCAGAATCAATAAGCCACTCATGAAGAAGAAGAAGATACATTTAATGCATAACCAGACTGAGATGATTGACAACGACATGCAGAAAGTGCCATTCCTGAACATGAAGTTGAAGTTGACGTAGAAGAATGCTCCACATGGATGTTATGTTTCTTCATTGCAGCTTCCAAGGCTTCCATCTTCTTAAAGCATTTAGATTCTAAGTGGCCATCTCGATTACAAAAGTTACAATGTCTATCAGTTTTCTTCCATTTGTTTTTGTTGGTCTTATCATTTTGCTGAAATGATCTTTCATTTTGAGACTGAGTTTGCTTGGGACCCTTGTTTGGTTTAGGACCATTCTTTTTAGGATATGACTTCTTAGGATTCTTTAAATTTGGTTGCTGCTGGGCGGCTAACGCTTTCTTGGAAGAGTTTCCAAGATTAAGAAGACCAAGGTGTAAGAGTTTTTCTTGTTTTCTTATTAAAGAATCACAAAAAGAGTCAAAGGAAGGGACCTTGTAGTCTTTTCCTTGACAAATGAAAGCTTCCCCTGTAGAATGGAAGGTGGAAACAAATACAGAGTAGGCTGGTCCCAACCTAGTAAGGATGGAATAAATAAGGTTACTATCTCTTTCTTAACCTTAACACCTTCCAAGAGATATCTAAGGGTCGTGAATTTGCACAAGAAATCTTCAATGCAAGAAAAATTATTAGGATCCAATGTAAGCAACTCATTTTCAAGTTGATGGGCTCTAATTTCATTTTTAATCCCAAAAACTTTAATGATTTGTTCCAATGCTTCATGAGGAGTATCAAGTTCTGCAATATGGAATCTAAGATCAGGAGAAATAGACATCCCTATCAAACCACGTGCTTGATCTTGTCTATTTTTCCATTTTGCAACCTTGTCTTCATCTTTTGGTTTCTTCTCTTGGCCCGTGGCTATTCTGTAGAGACCTTTACTTCTAAGTAAATCTTCCATGTAGGATACCCATTGGAAGTAGTTAGTGCTGTCAAGAATGAATTGGCATGGACTTTCCATTTTAAAAAAAACTGAAGCTAAAGATGCTGAAAGTAAGTGTTCCAATGGATAGATCTCGAAAAATTAGGCTGTTTAAAAAAAAACGGCTCTGAAAAAGGCTTCCGGATGAAGAAGTTATGGCTTTTTGAAAAAAAAATTGTTGAAGGCGCCGGCAAAGTGCGGAAATGAAAAAAACGCTCATTTTTCAACAAAAAAGAGATTTGAACCCAAGACCTCTACTCTCTTAAATTAGCTTTGAACCAAGTGAGCTATACAAAAAGAGAGAGAGAGAGGGGGGGGCGGGGGCTTTGTTTTCTTTTAGTCACGGATGCCTTGGATTGCGTGCTTGCTTGAGAAAGCTCTTTTTCTCCCTACAAACAAAAACACAAAACCCAACACGGACATGCAAAAAAACAAGCCTTACGGCTTAATGTTAGCTTTACCCGGAAACTAAATATTTTCCTCAATGTTTCTGATTTTCCGAGATCACACTAAGGTGTAGGGAAAAGAGCATACGCATGAGAAAAGTTCTTCCTTTCTGTTTTTGATTTGCCCAGATCGCACAGAGTCGCAGGGCAAAGAGCATACGCAGAAATGAAAGGTATAGATCCGGTAAAAAAAAAATAGCTAAATAAACCGAAACCGAAATAAGCAGAGAGAAAATAACAGTAAACTGCAAATAAACACTTTATACCTCCAGATCTAAAAAATGACGCAGCTAGGGCTACCGGAAACCTTTTCGCATGAAACGAAAGGGGTTCCACACTGGAACAGATGCTCCCAACACTACGGAGCAGTCCTCTCGACCCGAAAGCAATCAGAAACAACAGATCTAGGAGATGGCAGTCGCATGTAGTTCTACCGGCTTTAGATTTGGATCAACAACGGACGTGGCCTTCAAATAGCTCTGATACCATGTAGGAATTTACAGGGTAAGTTCCTCAGACAGAACACCAAAAGGACACCGCTCACAAACAGATCACAGATCAATACACCAGTATTTTGACGTGGTTAAAACCCTCAGAGAGGGAAACAGTCCACGGCCTGTGCCAACGTGGCTACTACAGGAATTTATTAATAAAAGAATGAAAATTTACATAAGCTTCTCTCATGCACGGTGAACCTACAAATGACCCTCCATGCGCTTTAAATAGAATTCATGGACCAATCGGGTGTCAAGCCACGGATCAAGTGTCGGTAATACCGGGGAGAGAATGAACCGTCGGATCACTACATATCGTGACCGTCGGATTGTAAGTTACAAAATGTACAACGGTAAAGAAACACACTTTACCTAACTCTATACTAAACCAAGTTGAACTTAACTATTTCCTATGTGTCGGAATATCCTAACACTGTGGACAATCACAAAAAGTTTCGCTGTCTCAGAACCCTTTTACTCAAGCTTGTGGTGACCAGATGTACCACAGAAGACTTCTGTTGCTCCTGAGTAGAACTCGTTGACCAATAAGAAATCACATAAAACAGGTTCTTTACTTAGCCAGAACAGATCATAATTGCTTCAAGGGACTATAAAAAACTATAGCCTACAGGGTTGAATAGGCTATACCATCCTTCCTTGGGAAATTAATCCACCGGGGACATTACACAAAGGCTTTTCCTAAATCTAGTTATGGTACATATCCAGTGCCAAACATGGTCAAGGCCAAAGTACCAAAGCCCAGTAGCACTCCAACCTATAGTCTCTTGTACCCCATTATCTTACACCACTGAAGGTAGTGCACTCCCTTCTTTGCACCTGCAGTCCATCAGGCTATACCACTACCCTTCTAGGGCTTCTATCTCAGGCCATCCAAGGAGTCTCAGAACCCTGTGGCTTTTAGGAGTTCCAACTGCCCTCAAGAGTCTCTAGGTAGTTGGTATCCTCAAGGCCCCACACACGGATACCTATCCTGATACTTCTTCCTTTAGGGATCCAACCCTCCCCATGGCAACTCAAGGAGAAGTGCACTTGTACTCAGACCCACCTAAGACCCTCAAGGTATAGTAGCCAAACACCCTCCGACTCTCCTTAGAGAAAAACACATTAGTCACGTTGGTAGCATGTCCAACTGAATGGTGAAATGATGGTTTTATAAGCTTGGTGCTTGTTGTCACAATATATAGCAAGCCTAGTGCAAAGCTCCCTATGCAGAAACTGGATTTTAGGGCAACACGAGATTGGTTGCCACTATCACATCAACAACCATTTTCTTGCTATTTAGTGGTGTTTGACCACAAGGGAGGCTCCCTTAAAGATCACCGGAAATATATTCATTGATTATGGCTCGAGGTGATTGATATGAGGTCTACTAAGTGGGATATAGTACCTGTGGAGCATAGAAGGCCTAAGTATTCTATGCCAAAGTTTAGGTACTTTATTCCTATACCAATTAGAAGGCTATTATAAGTTAGGTTTTTTCAGATCTCAATGATAAGGCAAACGATGCCATATAGTAGCCAGAGGAAAAGGTCGTTTAATGACTAATCAACAAAGGGATAAAGACCTTCATATAGATACCAAAGATTTAGGTTTTATGTCAGAGTTTGTGGCTGAAAGTTGAAACTATACCTAAACAACAAAAGAATGAAGACATTAACCCTAAATGTAGGGCTTAACGTGTAATAATGCTAGATTTTACTTACATATATTATTAATGCATTTCCTACTTTAATAGCAATGGAGCATCAAATGTAAATTACTATTTATCAATTTTTCATGTAAAACCCTAGCCTTAACCCTAGATATCTACTATCTAGGAATTAGATAAAAGGAGAAAAATATTAAATAAAGAGGGTCGATCAACACTTCTTTGACTAGTGCCTTGTCATAAATGGGGAAATGGAGTCTTCTAGGGCTAAATCAATGAGAATGGCCTTCTTGGAGTAAGGGGGGATGACTAGGTCATCCACTTTAAATGCTAGCAATTTCCTTGTGAGGGGAGATTTTAAATTTAAGGAACACACACTTGGAGTTTCCTTAAAGGTTTCTAGGAAAACAATTTTACATATCATTGAGGAGCAAGATTTCAAGATAAATTTAACAAATTTTCATGGCACAAATATAAAGCTGACTACATAGATACAATATGCAAAATATAGAGTACAAGCAATAAACTTACAAAATTTTCCAAGAGAAACACTTCAATCAATTCAAGAAAATCATCTCCAAGCAAAGACCATTTCCAAGAGAAATTCACACCACAAAAGTTCACGTTTTTCCCAAGTAGAAAGAAGAAGACTAGTTCATTCTCTTTTGGAAGAGAAGAGTGATGAGTGAGTGATGATAAAAAATGAAATAAATCCACCTCTATTTATGTGAGGTCTAACAAGCCTTATTTTCATAATTTTACAAGCAAAGTGTTAAAATTGGCAACTAGGGCCAAATTCCATGTGGGTCATCTTATTTATGGCAGCTGATATTTTTCTTGGATTCGTCTCTTTGAGAGATGTAGGATTCATCTAAAGATCATCCGATTCCGACATATATCTATGGAGATATGAATTTATTTGTATTATTGACAATTTGTCAAGGTCGGCCAACAACCAAATAACCCCCATCTCAACCTCAACGTTGCATTATAAATAGAAGAGGTCTCAAGTCATTTGTCACACACACTTCTCTCATGATCTCTTTCCACTCGTTTGGGTGTGGTGGCAACAGAGGTCAAGAAGGAGAAGACCTAGCAACAGTCCTCATGAAGAAGCCCTAGCCACAGTCTTGAAGGAGATCTGGCCGCAGATCTAAGGAGCTCTTATCCGTAGTAGAGGAGGCTCTAATCCGCATCAAGAGGTAGGCTCTAATCCATAGCAAAGGAAGCCTAATACGCAGCTGAAGGAGAAGCCCTAACCGCAGTCCTAAAGGTGCCCTAATCCGTTGTCAAGAGAGCTCTAAATACACAGTCATAAAGAAGCCTTATCTGCTGTCAAGAGAGCCCTAAATCCGCAGTCCTAAATAATTCTAAAGTCGCAGTTCATGGTGGCCTAATATGCAGCTAAGGAAGAGGACTTAGCAGCAGATATGAGGAGCCATAATACACATCCATTCACTGACCCTAAGCTGCAGCAAAAGGATCCCTAACGCAACAGGAATAATTATGTTGATAACGTGAAAGAAGGTTGTTCCTAGGCATGGGTTAAGGGACTGTTTAGGCATCGTTTTGTGACTGCGTTTTCTTCTTGTAGGAGGGCCGAGTTAGAAGAGCTCAAGATCAGCTCTATTGGGGTATCGTTGGAGGGACAAGGAATAAAGATTATGCTGCCTGGAAGCTACAGGAACATTGTGTGTTAGGCTGCAGGCCATAACACCACAGTCTAGGATTACATAGGAGAGTCTGAGGGCTTATATATATGCCGAGATCAACAACATATCCAAGGAGTTGTCCTGGGTTGTTTTGATGACTGTTGGAGGAATGTTACAATAGTGCTTGGTGCCTTAACCAGTCATCATGATGACAACATCAAATCTATTATTGACTATGTCCTATTTCATGAAGTAGTGACAGCTAGTGCAGCAAGCAAACATCAGAGTTTTGGGAGATGTTTTGGGTCAAGGTTTGACCATGATTGGCTCAGTTTGCTGAACATCCTGTTGATACCATATGAATGATCTTCAGAGGAAGATTTTGTCCTGTGTGACCAGCATTGTCTTCTTTGGTCAAGTCTTTTCTACTGCTGTCATAAATATCAGTTTTGCATATTTGTACTATCTCTCTCTTTTCTGAACTATTGAAGACTAAAGAAGATTTGATCAAGGATTTCCCCACATTGGGGTTTGTGTGCCACATCTTGTGTCCTCTTGTCTTGGCTTGTCTTTTACTGTTTATGTTTATGTTCTATCTGCATTTTACTATCATGCTGATGTGATTGCTAATTTGGAAATTGATATTGGGCTAATAAGAAATTTGAAGTAAATTTCTCTTAAGCATAGAATATACCTAAAATTAACATGGTATCAGAGCTGAGGTGAAGACAAAGCCCAAACAAGAGTGAAAGAGCAATCACCGAAGACAGTTGGGCAAGGTCAAAAGGCTCAATGGGTTCCTCATCCCACTTCCCAGCTGAAGACAAGCTCTGGGAAAAGTTTGACTATCACAGATGGAAGATGTCTCTTGATCTGACATTGGAAAAACAAGAAGCGCTAGATTATGTGAAGGGTAAAATCCTTGAGCTTCCATCAAATGCACCAACTGCTACAAAGAACAGGTACACCAAGGGTGAAGTCAAAGCGAAGAAGATTATCAGAGATTCCATTGACAAGCGTTCGGTGGCCTGCATCTCCGATATAAACACCTCCAAGGAGGTCTATGACAGATTGGTAAACATGTTCAAGGTTAGTGATGCAAATCAAATTTTGATCCTAAAAAATAAGTTGAAGGATATTAAGAAGGGCAAGGATGAGGATATTCAATCCTACTTCTTAAGGATCACCGAGATCAAGAATGATCTTCTATTGATTGGAGAAATCATATCTGATAGGGAACTTACTATCACTACCCTTGGAGGACTCCCACCCGAGTGGTATATATTTAGAACCACTATTCTCAATAATGATCGAATTCCGGGATTTGAAGAATTGATGTCAATATTCATTTAGGAAGAAACAATAATGGTGGAGCAAGAAATGCCTTCTAATAGAGGCAACCCCATTGCTTTCTCCGCTCATGCCAAAAGAAGAAATAATGCAGGGTCTAAAGGTCACTTCATTGGAAAGCCTGGATCTAAGGGAGGAAGGAAAGGCAGATACTTTGCTTGCAATAAGTTTGGCCACTATGTGAGGGAGTGTCCAAATAGAAGGGACACATCACATGATGATGATCACAATCATTCCAGGGGAAACTTCAATAACAATGATCGAAGGAATGATAGGTACAATGGCAAATGAAAAAGGAATGCGGGACATCAAGGAAATAGTTGACCCTCCAAGAAAGCAAGGAACTTCAGGTATGAAGAATCAAATGTTGTTTCTGATAAGCAAAAGGAGCATTAACTTATTTCGTCTCCCTCCACTACCTCTCCTCTGGACACTTTGGGAAATTGGCTTATTGATAGTGGTGCTTCAAGGCACTTCACAGGATTCAAGAAAGCTCTCTTCAATTTGATAGAGAAGGAGACAAACTTGGAGATTATTCTTGGAGACAATGCCACCTATCCCGTAAAGGGTGTAGAGAATGTTACTCTTCAATTGGATCAGGGTAACTCGATTCATTTACAAGAAGTTCTATGTGTACTGATTTCAAGAAGAACCTGGTGTCCATTTCGGCAATGGAAGACAAAGGTTACAAGGTGGCATTCATCGATGGAAAGGTACATGTTTGGAAAAAGAATTTTAAAGATGCTCTTACTCTTGGGTTCAGGGTTGACACTTTGTATCAAGTTGCAGGAAGTCCATTGCGGAGCATGTCTTGTGATACATCTCTTCAATCTAAACTAAGGCACCAGAGGTTTGCCCATCTTCATTGTGAGGCCCTACCCGAAATGAGACAGATGGTGACAGGGATGCCTGTGTTCAAAGAAGAGCATGAAGGTATATGTTCCGGATGTTCTGAGGGAAAGCTTACAAGGGGACCATTCCCCTCAAGTAATAGCAAGACCACAGATGTGGAACAACCCGAGGGGTTTGAGGTTCATGACCAGGAATCTCATGTACATAGGTTAAAGAAAGCTCTCTATGAGTTGAAGCAAGCACCCCTGGCTTGGTTTGAGAGGATTGACAGCTATCAGATGAAGCTGAGATTCACTAGGAGTGAAGCCAATCCAAACCTTTGCTTTAAGGTTGTGGATGATAGATCTCTCATATTGGTGCTTTATAGGGATGACCTCTTTCTGATAGGTGTAAACCCTCTCATTTACAAACGTAAGAGGGAGTTGGATTCCGAATTTCGTATGGTGGATTGCAAGGATGGAGCTTAACTTTAAGAAGTTATGCGGTAATGTTGCCGGACCTGAATTGGGAAATGCCTCTGAGTTTCGTCAACTCATAGGAGCATTGATGTTCTTGGTGAACTCCCGTCCGGATATATGTTTTTCAGTTAGCATGTTGAGCCAATATATGGTTGAGCCTCATCTCACACATTGGATTGATGCCAAGAATCTTCTGAGATATCTTCGGGGCACAATCACTCATGGACTGAGATACGCTACCGAAGATGAGGGACTGCATGGTTATTCTGATGCTAATTGGGTAGGCAACCAGAGTGAGATTCGATTATCAGAGAATCTCGTGTTCTATGATCGCTCCAAGCATATAGACATCAAGTACCACTTTATCCAGGATATGGTACACCGAGGAGCAATAAGGCTCCATCACATTGGGACTGATGTGCAAGTCACCGATATTCTAACGAAGCCCCTAGGAAAGGTCAAATTCTTGACTTTCCAAGAACGACTAGGAGTCGTGGAGAGACCCTCTCCTGAGGGTCCTGTATGATATGGATATTGAGCTCTAGGAGCTTCGGGGGGCTTGGGGTACTTCTTGGAGTGATGAGAAACGATAGGGTGAGTGGTTCAACCTTCCCCTAGTGGTTTTCTATGTAGGCAGGATGTGGTTCATCCTTATCCTGCTGAGACACAATCATAGGGTGAGTGGTCCAGCCTCCCCCTAGTGATTTGTTGTGTACATGGTGAGTGGTTCAGCCTTCCCCTAGGATAACCCATGGCGACATGTAGGCAGGATGAGTGGTTCATTCTTCTCCTGCTAAGACATCCTACCCATTCAGTCTGGGACTGATGGGAAGTACCTCTCATCTTGCCAATGAGTAGGGAAATGAGGATAGGGACCATAGTACTACTGATGGACGCATCGTGTACTACCGTACTCCCTATGTTAGGATGACCGATATTGATTTGGGATCAATTGGAATTGACTTCGAGCCTTTAAGAGTGGTATGAGACACTCTTTATTTGGAATTGATTTCGGATTAGTAAGAGTGGTATGAGACACTCTCTTTATATGGGAATGACTTCGGGTCAGTAGAGAATGGTATGATACATTCTTGATCACTTCTTCTTCTTCATAGTTTAGCAGAGCAGAGCAGAGTAGTGTAAGGAACTGCATTGATGGAAGAGATAGTACAGACCGGCAGATGGATTAGTAGATGGAGTTCTCCCTAGTTGAGAGGGAGTGTTAAAATTGGCAACTAGGGCCAAAATCCATGCGGGTCATCTTATTTATGGCCACTGATATTTTTCTTGGATTCCTCTCTTCGAGAGGTGTAGGATTGATCTAAAGATTGTCTGATTCCAACATGTATTTATGGAGATATGAATTTATTTGTATTATTGACAATTTGTCAAGGTCAGCCAGCAACCAAATAACCACCCCCAACTCAACCTCAACGTTGCATTATAAATAGAAGAGGTCTCAAGTCATTTGTCACACACACTTCTCTCATGATCTCTCTCCACTCGTTTGTGTTTAGTGGTAAGAGAGGTCAAGGAGGAGAAACCCTAGCAGCAGTCCTCATGAAGAAGCCCTAGCCGTAGTCTTGAAGGAGATCTGGTCACAGATCTAAGGAGCTCTTATCCGCAGTAGAGTTGGCTCTAATTTGCATCAAGAGGCAGGCTCTAATCCGTAGCAAAGGAAGCCTAATACGCAGCTGAAGGAGAAGCCCTAACCGCAGTCCTAATGGTGCCCTAATTCGCTGTCAAGAGAGCCCTATATTTGCAATCCTAAAGAGGCGTAAAGCCACATTTGATGGTGTCCTAATACGCAACCAAGTAAGAAGACTTAGCAGCAGATCTGAGGAGCCATAATACGCAACCATTGACTAACCCTAAGCCGCAACAAAAGGAGCCCTAATGCAGTAAGAATAATTCTGTTGACAGCGCGAAAGAAGGCTATTCCTAGGCATGGGTTAAGGGACTGTTTAGGCATCGTTTTGTGACTGCATTTTCTTCTTGTAGGAGGGCCGAGTTAGAAGAGCTCAAGATCAAATCTTTTGGGGTATCGTTGGAGGGACAAGGAATAAAGATTATGCTGCCTGGAAGCTACAGGAAGACTGTGTGTTAGGCCGCATGCCATAACACCATAGTCTAGGAGTGTGTAGGAGAGTCTGAGGGCTTATATATATGCTGAGATCAACAACATATCCAAGGAATTGTCCTAGGCTGTTTTGATGATTGTTGGAGGACTGTTACAATAGTGCTTGGTGCCCTAACCAGTCATCATAATGACAACAACAAATCTATTATTGACTATGTCCTATTTCATGAAGTAGTGACAACTAGTGCAACAAGAAGACATCAGAGTTCTGGGAGATGTTTTGGGTCAAGGTTTGACCATGATTGGCTCAGTTTGCTGAACATCCCGTTGGTACCATATGAATGATCTTCAGAGGAAGATTTTGTCTTGTGTGACCAGCATTGTCTTCTCTGGTCAAGTCTTTTCTATTGCTGTCATAAATATCAGTTTTGTATATTTGTACTATCTCTTCTCTGTCGAACTATCGAAGACTAAAGAAGATTTGATCAAGGGTTTCCCCACATTGGGGTTTGTCCCTCGCTGATGCCACACCTTGTGTCCTCTTGTCTTGGCTTGTCTTCCACTGTTTATGTTTATGTTCTATCTGCATTTTACTATCATGCTTATGTGATTGCTAATTTGGAAATTGATATTGGGCTTCTAAGAAACTTGAAGTGAATTGCTCTTAAGCATAGAACATTCCTAAAATTAACACAAAGCCCTAAAACTTGTTTTCTTAAGTGTTCAACAAGTGTGAGGTCACAATCTAACCTCAATATAGGTAAAAAAACATAACAGTAAATGCCAAAAGATCCCACACATGTGGGAAATAATGTCCACTATCATGTCATCCTTCATAAATGCTCAATATGCCACATGTAAGTAACAAAAAGGATCATGAGTGCTCCATACTCCAAGGAAAGTTCAAAGTACATGGGTATGTCTCCAAAAGTGCCTCCAAAACCATGAGGCCTCACAATTGTGCCCTATGTCACCCTTCTAGGGGCAAAAGGAATGACGTGGCACCATCATGCTCAAGCATTGGGGTTCAAAGGAGATGTGCATGCCTCTCATGTCATTTCATGGGTAAACAACCATCATTTGGGCTTTGGAACAAGCAACGACCTTCAAACACTATCAAGGCTAGCCTGGGGGCATCTTGGGTCCATTTGGGCACATCATAAATAAATCCAACATTTGACCTCATAGGTTCAACGTTTCAGCTTTTGGGGGTACTCATGAGAGTCAAGTACCATGTGGAATCATCTCATAGCCAAACACTCATCTTTTCAAGGACAACACTGCATCGTCAATGTCAAAACTTCTCTCTAGACGGGATACAATTGCCTCTTAAGTGTTGCAGAAAGGGAGCAAACTCATCTCTCAAGGAGTCATTGTTGCTATGCTAACACTGCATGAAAAAAACCTCTCAAAATCAAGTGAAATGAATAATCATTAGGGACAATAACCATTAGAGCATCAATTGGACCATATCTAATGTTAGGGCACAAGAATACTTCACACAAAATCACCTTCAATGTCTAACTAGATCAAGACATGTAAACAAGTTACCTCACTTATATTTGGGACGATTATGTCAATAACCCTATTAGGTGTTTCCAGCCCCCATGGGGAGTGACATGTCCCTGGTTAGCACATAAATCCATAGGTGTATGTGCTAATTATGGTTGTGTTGTTTTTACCATGACACTGAAGAATCTAGGTTAGGGTCTTAGAATTTCTGACACAACCAACTCAAATGCCACAACAAACTAATTTGCACAGCGGAATATAAACAACAACAAGTCAACACGTGCACAAATATACAACATTTTACAATTTTTCAATAACCCAACTTCGTTATATTATCAATCTATAATACAACTGCCTAGAGCTCTCTTACCAAGGATCATGGCCCTCATATAATCATTGATACAAGGAATACAACTAGGACCTGGTGTCAACAACTATGAAAACCAATCTGTCCTGAACAAGATACAATCTGACCTACTGGTTGTTGTAGCACGCTCCACAGCTCCGCTTCAGTCCATGTACACTGAACACATCTGCCCTGCCCGTTGGCTCTTGATCTGCAGCAACACCACTCCGCCTCTATCATTGGTCTTTCTCCTTTAGTTCACCGAACACGACTCACCAATCTTCTCTCTAGCTGATCATTTGTTCATCAATGAATCAACACATAGGGACTCCTGTTGAGTTGTTCACAACTTCGTTTGTGAATAGCTCTAGATTGCCCATTGCCGCTCCTTAGCTTCTTTGGGACTTCTTCCCACTATTGCCTTCCTGCGCTGCTCCAATGAAGACAAACTTAGGGCATGGAGGGTTGCCCACTATGGTTGTCAAACGTCCTTCTCCAACTGTCAACTTAGGCTAGACAAACTGCTCCCTTGACTTCCTTCTTTTGTCCTTCAAAGATCATTCCATGAGCTTCTCTGAATCTTCCACTCCTAGCATGCCAATCGTCCTTCTCTGATTCACAATTAGGGCCTCCTTGGGCACCTACTTGTTGCCGTCAAATAACCTCAAGACACCCAACAAATCTATCCTAAACTAGGACCTTCTATCCACTAGCACCAAAACAACTTGAGGATACCAAACCGCATGCCTTTATGTTTCACTGGGTCTGTGCAATTGTTGTAAGAACTCAACCTAGTTAGGGCTGCTTATTACTCCATCTTAGCACTACCAATCTACTCCAAAAGTCCCTTCTCTAGCTATGACCTTCTTCCCTCTTCAAGCTCCTTCCTTCTGCTGGTTGCTAGCTTTCTTCTAGCACCTATTTAGGCCTTACAACCCCCTCCAATCCTGAGGTACAAGGCTCAACCCTCTTGCCCAGACTAGCACAAAATTTGACCTGATTTTAGAGAGATATGCACACAAAAATCTCACACAATTCTACCCAGAACTTCCCCAAATACTCAGCTTGCTCCTTATTTGAATTTGCCCAACCAATCACAGAAAAATAACCAAGAGGTGGTCTCCTTTTTCTCCTTCACTGAGCTCCAAATGCCTGCAACCTATTTCAGAGGTATCCTCCTTATGTTTGTTGCATGTTGGATGATCAAATGAGGTATCTCCTCCCTTCTATTTATATGTTTTCTTGTCGCAACGTCTAGCCTGACCTTGGGCCTTCCTTAAGTCAAGCCGACCCTGCCTTTTGTGCCACTTTTGCCCACACACATAAATAAAATTTAATTTCTCTCAATCTAGACCTCCTCTCTTGGTGCTTGTAGTTGCCTCCTGTTTCTCTAAGGGCGCTCTTCCATCTCCAAGGGTCAAATCAACAATTCTCTTCTTGGTTTTGGCCCAACTCCTTTGGGTGCAAAACCGCCACGCTTGGGATCTTAGCCCACAAGTGACCATGTGATGCCAATTCCTCCACAACCCTGTAGATGCCAATTCCTCCACAACCCTGTAGCCTAGGGTTTGGACTCTGGAGTACCTCCCAAGCTACCAATCTCAACACTCCTTAGCGAGGGAGGTACTTCCAACACTAGGAAGTCTCCATCATCATCATCGACGACACTAGCCCATTTTGCGTCCACCACTACAACATACTCTATAGAATGAACCACTCTATCTTGGTGCCTTTGCCTCATCTCATTTGAACCTGAAGATCTCAACACTTCCATAAGGTTGCTCCCTTTGAAGTTAGACTCCCTTTGAGTCTACACAATCTCCATTGACTCAACTTGCTACTGATCTTGTGTCCCACAAGGTCAATACGAGTTGCAGTCAAACACGGGCCATCATCACTGCGACTTAGTCCTGCAAGCACTCATCCTCCTGGATCAAACACAACTCGTGCACATCCTTCCAATCTTGGATATGCAACATCATGATCCAATGAAAAAACTAGCCAGCCAACATGTTGTCCATCACATGAAGCAATCTTGATCATACCAATCTCGTCCATGCCAAAGCAATCCTCAAGCTGTCCCAACGATCCATGGCAAGTCATAGGAAGTCCATGATCAACAACTTGCCCTATACAACAAACTGTTATTCACCAAGTTCACCACCAATCCACCAGAACTCCCAACCTATCTCGTTTCCAAGCCAGTCAAGATCACATCTCCATGTCTTTAGCTGAAACCTCTGCTCCATGATCTAGACAATCTCCACCCCCTCTGAGTTGCTTTGCTATGCACACTCTGATTCATTGGCCCTTCAAAGTAGCTCCAATACCATGTTGTTTTTTGCATGGCACTGGGGAATCTAGGTTAGGGTCTTAGAATCTTTGACACAACCAACTCAAATGCCACAACAAACTACTTTGCACAATGAATATAAACTACAATAAATCAACATGTGCACAAATATACAACTTTTTACAAATTTTCAATAACCCAACTTCGTTATATTATCAATCTATAATACAACAATCTAGGGCTCTCGTACCAGGGATCGTGACCCTCATACAATCACTGATACAAGGAATACAACTAGGAATTGGTGTCAACAACTATGACAACCAATCTATCTTGAACATGATACAATATGACCTACTAGCTATTGTAGTGTGCTCCACAACTCCACTTCAATCCACGTACCCTGAACCACATACCTTTATGCTTCATTGGGTTTGTGCATCTGTTGTAGGAACTCGACCTGGTTAGGGTTGCTTATTAGTCCATCTCAACCCTACCAATCTGCTCCAAAAGCCGCTTCTCCAATTGCGGCCCTCTTCAGGCTCCTTCCCTCCGCTGGCTACTAGGCTTCTTCCAACACCTATTTATGCCTTACGGTCCCTTCCAAGCTTGAGGTACAGGGCTTGACCCACTTGCCCAAAATAGCACAAAATTCAGCTTGATTTCAGAGAGATATGCACACAAAAATCTCACACAATTCTAGCCAGAACATCCTCAAAATTCAAATACTCGTCCTGCTCCTTATTTGAATCTTCCCAACTAATCACAGAAAAATAACCAAGATGTGGCCTCCTTTAGTCTCCTTCGCTGAGCTCCAATTGCCTGCGACCTATTTGAGAGGTATCCTCCTTATGTTTGTTACACGTTGGATGATCAAATGAGCTCTCTCCTCCCTTCTATTTATATGTTTTCTTGTGGCAACGTCTAGCCCAACCTTGGGCCTTCCTTAAGTCAAGCTGACCCTACCTTTTGTGCCACTTTTGCCCACACACGTGAATAAAAAATAATTTCTCTCAATCTAGACCTCCTCTCTTGGTGCTTGAAGATGATGCCCCTTGTCTCTCTAAGGGTGCTCTTCCATCTCCAAGGGGGAAATCAACAATTCTCTTCTTGGTTTTGGCCCAATTCTTTTGGGTGCAAAACCCCCACGTTTGGGTTCTTAGCCCACAAGTGACCTTGTGATGTTGATTCCTCCACAACCCTATAGCCTAGGGTTTGGAGTACCTCCCAAGCTACCAATCTCAACAGGTTGCAGAGTGGGAAAGACTTCAGGGTAGGTGACCAACTAATGGGGGTCCAACATCCTATGGCTATGACCAACTAATGGGGGTCTAACATCCTAAGTGTATAGATGTAGGAGGCAATCGTGGTGGAATGAATTACTCTTTTCCTTGGCCTGCTTTTTCCACCCCTTTGGTGCATCTTTTACTTATTTATGATTTATCTTTATTAAGTGCATAGCTTAGGAGCCCAAGCTCGCTGTTTTGAAAATTTTTAATACCCCTTTAAGATGAGGCAATTTATCACTCATCGGGGTTGGGACTTTCAAGAGTTCCTTTCTTTAGATAAAGCATTAAATAGTTGAGAAATTGGGTGATGGCTAATGAGGGTGGTAGAGTTGCTAGGCTTTTGCCCACATGGTAAATAATGTCCCAACCATCTTTTGCATTTGACATTTTTCTTTCATTGTGGCTTTCTATGCTTTTATCTTTCTTTTAGTTGCATCAACTCGAGGATGTGGATGAAGGGTGCCAATCTCAATGACCAATGACTACTAGCCTGAAGAATGGAGATGGATATCAAGGAGAGACAAAATATGCTAAGTATGGATTATGTTGAACATGCTACTTCAATCAATGATTCCCTAGTAGTGCCCTTCCTAAACCTTAAGGCCTCAGAGGCGGTCCCCCTAGACTAGCGTCAAAGACTAACCTCTTAGGTGAAGTGAGGGAACAAGAATACAATCGAGATCGGTCAATCATCTATTTTTCCCTGTGATCCATATTAGTATTACCATGACATTAAATGAAAGCACATGATTGCAAAAATGGTTAAGTACTTGCCGATAGATGACCCACCTTCCTTCAAGAAGAAATGCCAGCTAGGAGAGAGACCTGACAGGAGCAATATGTGGAGGATCTTGGCATAATATATTGTGTTGATCATATAGGGTTGTTGGCTGGTTGGTTGTCCAAAGAGGAGAAAAAATTTCTCCTAGGGGTTACTTTTTGATGGATAACATCTAGCTCCAACTCAAGGACTTGTGCTCACTATAGAGCGTATGATCCATGTGCTTGAGCGAGGAGTGCATGAGAATCCCAACAATTATTGGTGTGCGTAGACCTATTACCTGTACACTACCAACTTGTTGATAGCAACTAAGCAGGTTGTTGATCGTCACACTTGCGATATAGGATAAAACAATATTAAAATAAAATGTTCGCTAAAAATAGACATGATATCTAACTATTGTGTAGACATATCAACATGATCAATATGAAAAGAAGGATGCACACACAAGAATGCAAGACACACAATGCTATGCTAACATATGCTAAAGTGTATTACATCATATATTGACCAAGTATAATCATACTACCAATGAAGCCAACATATTATCAGATCAATAACAACCATTAGCTCATTACACTAAAAAGCCGGACTAGAGCAACAGGGGTGGGAGGTGGGAAAAATGCAATAAGTCAACCATGGATGATCTTTGCTATGAAGAGTGATTGAGGATGAAAAGTGAAAGGACTAATTTTGCCCACATTGTTGCATCCTCTTCTGCAAGCTGAAGATAGAGTGGTCAATGATCAATCTTAAACCTTGCCTAATAGCTATTTTGTACATACAACTTTCGTTGATGTCACTAGGGACATGTTGAGAGTGGCATGAAGAAAAAGATGGTTGAAGGACATGATCTCCACAAATAGGCTGCTTGTCATAGAAGTCAGATTCTACAGGGCTAACCAAAGCCAATTCATCATATTCACAATCCATGGAATCTGAAGATGACTGAGGAATGATACCATGTGGAAGAAAAATTGGCTCAAACAAATCAACAATCACATCTTCCTAATCATCATATGATGTGCAAGGGTTGGCAAGATCATTATTAACATCAATAGCCTTGGAAAGGATAGATCTTACCTCATCTTTATGTGACAAGGCATCATCTTCAACGTATCTTTTCGTCACTACTAGGATCTTTACTTGGTTCACGATCTTCTTCATCAACTTCCTCCTCTATATTTTCAGAAGGTTCTAAAGACTCTCCTTTTGAAGAGCCTCAGCGAAATCTTGAAAGGTATTTTCATAGTTTTGAAACGTTGGTCTCCAATACTTAAGAATTTTTTCAATAAATACCTTAATAAAAGAGATGCTTTTCAACTCATAAGAATATCTAACCCATTTGCTTTGATCTTTCCCAAGGGAATTAATAAACAACCTCATGAGAGCATCCTCATGAACCGTCTTGATCTTTGAAGCATACTTGAGGAATTTATCACATGATTAGTGTCAAAGAAGGATCTATAATGCCCCCAATGAATTAATTGCCTTCGGAAGGACAAAATAGCTTATCCAACCCCGTAGGCTATAGTCTTGATAAAGGAGTAAAACCCAATTTTCTGAGGGAAATGGCAACATTGTGCAAATATTGGGTCGGCTGGGGCAAAAGAGCCTAAAATTGGGTGTTCTTACACAACCCCCTAAATGTGGAAGCCCATGGAGCTAACTATAAATAGAGGAGAGTTGGAATCAAATTATCATCATTTATTGGATTAATTTTGTCTCTATTTTTCTTTGAGCCTGAGGCTTTTAAGACCCCTTCTCTTTTGATTAGTTTCGGTGGAGGTGATCCCACCCTAGCTAATCCCTTTGTATAGTTTTGGTGCAGCTGATCCCACCCTAGCTAATCCCTTTGTATTGTTTTGGTGGAGCTGATCCCACCCTACCTAGACACCTATTTTTCTTGTTCTTTTTCCTTGTTCTGGCACGGGTCATTTAAGAATTGTAGATTTTTCTTTGTTTTGGCACAACACAATCTCTTTAGAAGCAACTCAATTTTGTTTGGACTTGCAGGAAGAGGGTTTTTGTTTTGATAGCAAACTCTAGTAGTGGAAGTCTCCAGATCTTGAACCGGCTGTAAAACAAGGCCTACAGTTGCCCTAATTCAGACATGCCATAGGCCACAGACCGCAGACCCATGCCGCAAGATGTAGGTCGCAGACTTACACTGTAGACCGCAGACCAAGGCCATAGACAACAAACTCGTGTTTGGTGGTTGAAGGAAGTGTAACTTGGTTCGGTCTTCATAATGACATGTAATTATGACTGATGTAAATGATGTAATAAAGAGAACAAAATTATGATTGTAAACTTGCTTCATGGGTTTCATGAGCAGGTGATTTTAGAATAATAGGATTTGTCATTTAGAGTTTGGAATTAATGTCATGTATGAAGAGCTCTTCTTGAGCCTATGTTTAATGTATACAAGTCTATAGAAATGTCTAGAAGCCCTCCAAAGACAAGCACAATGCCTCTTGAAGAAGTCGGCCTACAAATTGAATTAAATAAAGTCAATTCGGTTCACATATGGAGACACACCTGTTAAACATGACAAGTTGACTTATTTATGATGGGAAACCACTATATATATGCGGCTAGGGTCACCACAGAAAGATAGATTTCAAATAAGCATCTCTGTGGTTTTTGGATGGGTACAAAGATGAAGTCTCGGCCTCCCTGTAGTCTTGAAGATCTCTGTCTCAGCATACCAAATGCAGTGACAGTCTCAGCTTATGTGTGATGTGGAGGATCTAGGGGATCTCACAGTGATACCCTCTCGGCATACACTCTAGACACAGTCACAGTCTCGGTATAGTTGTGATGAACAGGATTTTGGTGTGGCATACATCTTAGACGCAGTCATGACCTCAGCATAGTTGTAATCATGATATCAGTCACGTTCTTGTTGAAGACATAAGTTACAAGGTCAAGATCATGATGAAGACCTCGGTAAAGCTCTCAT
>APFE030085865.1:78127-105052 GCA_000404065.3 Pinus taeda
ATATATATTTGTATGGAGATCTCATTGTTGTGATGAAGATCTCAGTGAAGGCACAAAAATGGTGCAACAATGATGAAGATCTCGGTGAAGGTGCAGCCATAGTGCAACTGTGATGAAGATCTCGGTGGTGTAGTAATGGTGGCCTCAGTGTTGCAGCAGTGATGACTTCAGTAGCAATGATGATGATCTCAACTATAAAGAGGATTGGTGTCTTGGTCTTGGAGTGGCTAATAGGTCAAGGGTCATGGTCTTGGTATTCGTCAATTGGAATCTCTATAAGAAGAATTTTGTGTGGGTTTTTCTCTCAAAGAGTGAGGGGTTTTGGCCCTGGCAAAAAGCCAACATCTTGTGTTTTTGTCTCTTTTGTTTTGGTATCTATTTGATGAATTAAGAAGACACACTCTAATAATGACAAGAAGAGATTGTGCTAATGAGAAAAAGTTGAAAATACCTCACAAATAGTTATCATGAAGAGAAGAATCTTATTAACTTGATTTTCCTTAGATTCTTCAATATTTGGACCCTCCTAGGACCACGACTCATTACAGAAAGGCATTTGAGCTTCATCTCTGGCAGCAAACACCCTCATGAACGCAGTCAAGCATATTAAAATTGTCTTTCAAACCTACGAAATAGTATAAAACAATCTAGGTTGCAGAAGGTTAGGCTAAACTTAGTAAATCTGTTTATTATTTGAGTTGATTTGTCAAGACATTGTAATCACTACTGTACTTAGTGGAGTATTGGATCTCTTGTTCATTGGGCAGTCAACCCTTATTCATTGTACAATTGAGGAGAATCATATTGTTTAGCTTATTCATATATGATTGGTGCTACTAGTTGAATGAAGTGTTTACTGCTTGAAAAAATACCTATTGTTGAATAAGAAAATGAAATTTTATTGGTAACCCTAAGTTGAATAAGGGGAAAAACATTACCCTAAATCATTATAGTGGTATTAGAGCTGGCTCTCTTGGCAGCCTGGAGAGTTTTTAAAGATGGAACAACTGGAAGCATTTTTTGGCAAGGAATATGCAAATCCTTAGAGGAAGTTAGAAGAGTAGCAAGCAGAAACTATTAAAAGATTGCAAGAATGGAACATAATGGCTCTTACAAAATTAGAAGAGATGGACGAAAGAGCTGCAACACCAAGGAAAGGAAGAGGCTGAAAACCACAACTAATCTGAGAAAAGTGGAAGCAGTATAGGAAGGCAAAATACTGTGGATGTATATGTTAAGATCAATGGTTGGGGAGGGTCTGCCAACAAATTACAAGGTAACTAGAATCCAACAACACAATATCCACCAAAATTTCGTAAGGTAGTGCTTGATGTTGAGGAATCTTATACTTTAAAGGATCAAGCACTTGTTGGTAAGGGTAAAGATACTGAAAATCAAATGGAAGGGCTAAAGGAATTACACAAGTTTCCAAAGTTGGCACAGATAGAACATCCAGTAATGACCAGAACTATGAAATATCTTCTGTAAAGAAATAAGGAGGATTGTTAAGGGAAAATCATGATCTCCTAAAGAGAATACCTAAGCATAAGCTTGAGATGTTGGACAATAGAAAGCATAATAGTATTTTCATAGTCAACAAAATTTAAGAAGGATATTAAGAAGAAAATTAGAGGTGTCAAAGGGTTAGATGATGGTAAGAACCTGTTAAACACACACATGGCAGCAAGATAATATGAAAGATAAAACATGAGAATGCATTTTTTATTAACAAGTGATATACATTTATAGTACATGGTTTGACCGTTGGGTTCCACATCCCAAGGTCTCTTGGACTCCTTTTGTCTATTCGGCTTCCACACTAACCCACTGAGGATTAGGTGTCCAACATTCCCCCCCTTAATCCGAAGGGTTATTTATGAGTCCAAGAAGAGAGCTGTAATACAAAATGTGCAAAAAATGCATGGCAACACTAGGCTGAATGTGCTCTGTGAAATGTTGGTATAAAGGGCAGTGGTTTAAGGATGACCACCAACACTGGAACGCTTAGTGTAGTTCCCGGAACTCTTCCAAAACTGGCAAGAAGCTGAAGTCTTCTGCTAGAGGAAGTGCTCCTATTGTTTTGAAGAGGGAAACCTTCAACCATGAAAGGGAGGTCTCACCTTGCATAAAAGGGAGAACTTCAACCTGAAAAGGGAATTCTCAACTTGTGATGGTTTAAGGATTACCACCAACTTTGGAATGCTTAATGTAATTCCTGGAACTCTTCCAAAACTGGCGATAAGATGAAGTATTCTGCTAGATGAAGTGTTCTCAATTTTGTTCATGGAATTCTTCTGAAACTGGCAAGAAGTTGAAGTCTTCTGCTATAGGAAGTGTCCCAGATTACCAACTGAAGGCATGTTCAGGGGCATATTTGTTTTTGGCTACAACTCTGAAACTGGTGTGGCAGGTTGTGGCTCAGGCTCGCTTGATGTGGCTTTGAAGCTTGTAGATGACCATCATTTCCCCCCCTGTCAGATACAAGGTGAGAAGATGGAGAAAACTCAACTGCAAGACTGTTCAATATTCTGGAACAAGTTTTGACATGTGTTTGGAATATCTTCTTGGCTGTTGATGCCCATTGCCAAGAAGCGATCCATCCTAGATGAATCTTTGTTCTTGCAGGACGTTTGTTTCTGAAGCATCTGTGTGAAGAATGGGTGGTTTTATGACAGTGCTTACATGGATGAAGATCAAAACAATGATCTTTCAAATGGCCAACTTGGTCACAGTGTTGGCATTTCACAATCTGTTGTTGTTGCTTTGGAAGAGAAGTAGAATCTGGAACAGCTGGAGGTGAACTGTCATGAAGGAATCCAGCATTCTGAAACTGAATGGGCTTTGAGTAGTATGGAATATGAAATTACAAGTCCTTCTCATATCCGAGACGAGTTTTGTGTTTGTTGTGGACAAGCTCTTCCCAAGGTCTGATGACCGATTTGGAAAGCGCAGACTGAACTTCTGCATCTGCATGTACAACTGCTGCTTTATTGGGCACTGGATCTATAACATTATTGACTCGCTGCTGATGGGTGGTTGTCTCAATGTTCTGAACAAAAACAAGTTTAGAATGATGTCTATTTTGATGTAGCTCTTCTTGCTGTAGGTGTGATTCAAGCTGCAAAAAATCGATCTTTTCCTGTGCATTATGCAGGCAGGTCTGAATGTCACAGAGAGTGTCTTCGCTGACATTTATGATCCCACCAATAGTGGAATGTATTAGTGTATTCAGTAACTCTAATGCATCATCAAATCTAGCCATTTTCCAAAGGTTTAAATTCTTGAATCCAAATGTACTCTCAAAACCAAATCAAGAATTGCTAACTTTCTTAAAAATAAGATGTATTTGAATGTTACAGAAAGACTGGCACAAATACCAAATGTGAGAGTGGTGCAAGATCCAAATATCAAGAGCAAAAATGCGTTGCAGCGATGGATGTCTGAAATGGATCTCTTACGATTTTAAAACTTGTTGACTTTCATGTAAAACTTGAGAAATTGAGGATTTCGTCAGTGGTCAGCTTCATCACATCATTGATGATATCCTGGTGTGTAAAAATCAATATTCTTCACATTACCCTGGTTGAGTCTCTTATCCACATTGCAAAATTGATGCACCCTTGCAATTCTCTTTTACCAAGAAAATTGTTGAGCACTTATAGTTAAAACATAGAAAATCTTTTATCTTTATCGCACTGTGAAATGCACTCATGTAACATATACCTTATTATTACTATGATAGTTGGTCTTTATCTATGCCACTATCAGATTATTAGTTTTATATCATTCATGTATTAAACTTCAAACATGTAAAACAAACCCCAATATACATTGGTTCTTGTCCAAATGCTAGAGATTCTGATACACTTGGGCCAAGTAAAACCAATGTTTGCTGATTTCTATGAAATAACGTCTAATCAATCAATTTTACTAACAGACCACAGAGAGTCTTCTGGCAACAAGGCGGATCCCTGCATGTTGCTGATAATCATAGATATCAAAGTTATAATCTGCATCAATTAGCGTTCCATAAACAAACAGTTCATCAAGTTCATTAATGTCCACAGTCTTAAAAGCAAGCCTTTGAGTTGTTCCCTTTGAATCTCTCCGATATAATTCCGTTGAATATGTAGACGTCTCTCCAGAACCTGCAGTTGCAATGTGTATACAAATGGTAGGAATGGCATTTCCTAGGCCATGTTTCACCGAAGGTCTTAGAAGATAGAAGTCTTGGTGTCTTACCAGATGCTTCTAATGTTATGTCAGTTTCAGTTCAGTGTTGTAAAGCAAAACAATTAGAATGTGCCAAATCTGAAATTTTTCTGGAGACCCATCAGACATTTAATTTTCCACAGAAATTTCTGAAGAGGAAGATCTTACTATCTTAACAGATCCCGCCTGTTTAGAGGGCCGCAGATAATTGTAATGGGGTTGCAAACAGAAGGTGTAGCAGAGGAAGCGTAGTTCGATGCCACATCAACGACAGCGTATGGGAGCGGAGAGCCGAAGAGCAAGTGTGTATGGAGGAGGGGCTGCAGGCAGTGGCAGCAGTGTGAAGCAGAGCGAAAGAGAATGGAGGAGCGATGCTGTAGTTTCCAACGTTTATGCATCAATATCCAACATCCACATCATATACCAAATGTCATAGATACTCAAACCGATATGGGAGGCAGTGGTGGAAACTCTTCTTGGAGCTGGGCCTGATAATATTGAGAAGCATTATTAGAGAATGCTCGAGAAGAATCCTGGAAATTCTCTTGTTCTTAGGAACTACGCTTAGTTTTTGTACGAGTCAAAACACTTTGATAAAGCAGAAGAGTACTTTGGATTCCTGTCTTCTAATTCTCTCTGGCTAGGCCAGCGGATGACATTCCATCCCACCTCAAACCGCTCTGCCTTGCTTTAGCTCCATCATTCCCAATTTGTTTTCGTGGAGAAGTAGCCGCGGATGTTAGGTAAGACAAAGAATTTCATAATGGAAAACCTACTAGAGGACAGTGCAACGTTCAACTGACAAAGAATTTCATAATGGAAAAGTTGCCAGAGGACAGTCCAACGTTCAACCGAATGTAGGCCGAGGAGGTGGTATAGGTCGGGCGTTAACCAAACAGCCCATGTCATAAAAATTTCGACATTCCACACACAATCATGCCATTCTCGCAGCAATGCACGTAGACTTTGACAGGCCGCAGGTAGGAGTGTATTGCCTACCAACACAACCGCTAATTTGGGACGTTGCAAGTCTAATGCGCTCAACTTCAATGTTTCAGGTTGTTAGGCACGTTAGGTAGTCAGGAAAGTTACAGGTAATGAAGACCAGGCCAACACTATTCAAGGCAGCTCAAACTAGCTACTCAGGGAATAACAACATGTCATTTTTAACTAAGGGATAAACCGTGAGGAAGAAAACTACACAGGCCACACATCATGGCTCTGATACCATGTTAAACACACACATGGCAGCAAGATAATATGAAAGATAAAACACGAGAATGCATTTTTTATTAACAAGTGATATACATTTATAGTACATGGTTTGACCGTTGGGTTCCACATCCCAAGGTCTCTTGGACTCCTTTTGTCTATTCGGTCCACATTAACCCATGGTGGTAAAACGATGTCCGTTTGTATGAATAATGGCAATAAGGATGTTTCGAGAACAAATGAGCATGCAAGGAACGACAATTTGTTGGTTCCAAAAGATTCAATAGGAGAAACAAAGAGTTCAAATATTAGAGAAATTTTGAGGTCTAAAATGGGACTCAAAACAAAAATGTACAACCTAAATCAACTTTATAAGGACCAATAGGATTCAAGATGATGATGTCAACCATGGGGGATGATTCACCATTTTTGGAGTAAAAAAGTAAAAAGATTTAAACATAAAAAACTACTTTTTCAATTCATACTTTCAAGTTATCTCTCTACAATTTTACTAAAATTTGAGCGGGAGCACTCGCTAGATGCATAATTTAATTCCTCATCGAAGGAGTACCAATGTTGCATACTTTTGATGGACCTTGCTACACAAAAAATGAAAAATACATGAAAAATGTAGGGTTTTTTTTTTTTTTTTTTTTTTTTTTTATTTTTTTTTTATTTTTAGTTTCCCCTCTAAAATTTGATGATGTAATCTAATCTTATTTTATTATTTCCACTATTATTTTATAATATTCCTTAGGAGGCCCATTTTAGATCTCAAAATTTCTCTAATAGATGTGTGGGGAGTCATGTAAGTTAGTTTTTGAAGTATCTCCAGAACCATCTAATATTTCACAAGAGAAGGCAGCGAATGATGTAGAAGGAGATATAAGGTCTGATATGCATGGGAATCAAGGCACTCTCTGGTATTTAGGGCATCTGATTATGCCGGATTGAGACCTGAGTGTGTACAACCATGTTGCATTTAACACACGCAAACACTTATTTGCACAACTTGTGTGCATTATGTCATAATTGCCAAACGAAGAAACAAGCATGTCCCTATATTGTTGAGTATTCGTCTGATAACACATTTGGGTCATTGGTGAAGGATGCCTTATATTTGGCCTTTGGAAGCAAGCTTGCATCAGATCATGCAGTAGAAACACGAATAATAATTGGTTGTCGCGAATACAAAGTGGTGGTTTATTAAATGATGGGGTTCCAAACGGTCGACTTGGTTTAGGACTTTATGATATTTCAGCTCCAAGTTTTCTTGCAAAAGTGGGATTGGTGCAAAGTTCATTTTCAATGTGTTTATTTTGGAAGGATTCTTTTTCGGAATCAAGGGGCATTAGGCCAGGAGACTACACCTTTCCTAGCCTCTAATGGGACGCATCCAACATATATTGTTGGAGTTGAAGATATTCATGTTGGCCCAACAACAGAAATAGGCATAGGTTTTAAAGTCTTGATTGATAGTGGAACTCCATTCATGTATCTTTCTAGTGATACATTTAAGTGCCTTACCAAAGAATTTGATGCACAGGTGCCCTACCCAAAAGCGTACTATGATGGTCTTCCTTGGGATTATTGTTATCAAGTAAGTAGAGGATCTAAGTCATTAGATTCTTTTTTTGTCCCTATTGTGTCACTTGTTTTCAGAGGAGGGGGCAAATTTCCTATCTTCAGGTTGTTTACTGGTGATGGGGCATTGGAAGGTTTTTGCTTAGCAGCAAAAGAGTACACCAACGATAGGATAGGTGTTCAAGAGGATGGGAGTATAATGAGTGTGCATAAACAAACTGATTATTTTGGAAAAGCAACTGCTAATCTAGCGCCCCTCTTAGTTGAAGACAAAAGATTAGTGAATAGGTAGGGATCTTTTAAGACTACTTCAATGACAATCTTAGAACAAGTAAAAATATTTTTAGTTGCAACTGTTCAATTATTGCTGGCCAAGCTAGAAGAAGAAGTCAATGGAACCACCCAAGGAAAGATGTGGGTGGCGTGCTACATTCAAATCAATTGCAAGTTTCCGCAAAACCTGCTTACTGAATTTGCTTGCAAAATTCTTGGCAGTCTTCGTCCAACAAAGAATGGAGAGGGTCATCTTCTTGCAGTTGCTACATATATACTATACATTGAAGATTGCTTGCTAGGTTTAGTGGTTGGCCCATGGGAGAATTTGGAATATAGTAAACATTGGCACAAATGTCTTGAGCAAGCTTCTACAGTGAAAGAAATCAGGGCATCTTTATTAGAACTTAAGAAGTGCATTCGACCCATTGCACTAACAACAGGTTGGACTAAACATGTAGTTGATTGGTCCCATTGAGTTTATGCGGGTCATATAGGCACATCTCAAATGTTGTTGTCAACAAGGGAGCACAAAAATTGATATGAAGCAATAGTAGGTCGGGGAAATGAGGGTAATGAAGATGACAAACATTGCTTTGGTAGAATTGAAAGTGATGAAAGCAATGCATGGATGATAAGTTTGATGAAAGGGAAAATTATCTAGCAGTTGAACGTGCAATTGCTTGAGGACAAGTAATGTCGAGAAGGGGGGAATGTAATGTCCCCAATGAATTAATTGCCTTCAAAAGGACAAAATAACCTATCCAACCCCATAGGATATAGCCTTGATAAAGGGGTAAAACCCAATTTTCCTAATGTTGGGTCGGCTGGGGCAAAAGAGTCCAAAATTGGGGGTTTCTTAGACAACCCTCCAAATGTGGAAGCCCACGGAGAAAACTATAAATAGAGGAGAGTTGGAATCAAAGTATCATCATTGGATTGGATTAATTTTGTCTCTGTTTTTCTTTGAGCCTGAGGTTTTGAGAGTTTTAATACCCCTTCTCTTTTGATTAGTTTCAGTGGAGGTGATCCCGCCCTAGCTAATCCCTTTGCCTAGTTTTCGTGGAGTTGACCCCACCTTACGTAGACATCAATTTTTCTTGTTCTGGAACATGCCATTTAATAATTGTAGATTTTACTCCGTTTTGACACAACACAATCTCTTTGGAAGTGTTTACCCACAACCAGTGGGTGAGCCCATAGGATAAATTTTCTCCTAGATTTGTCTTCAACGGGCACCCAATAGCCCCTGATAGCCACCACTGTAGCCGATGTTGTGCTAGATGTCTCCACTCCCTGAGCCATTCATATGTCTCCTCGCCCATTTGTTAAGATTGTATGTTTGAAGGTGGGCCATCCAATCCTAAAGGCATGATTTTTCCTTATGCAATTGGGTGCTTATGCTTGTTTTTCTTGGGCACACTTGGGTATGGATTATTGGATGATTTGGAAGGAGAAAGGGTTTTGATTGTAGTCTTGTTCCCTTACCTTAACTAGGGCGTTAATCCTCAACCCTAGTCTCAAGGGATCTCCCTTATTGGCTTACATCGTTAGGATGGGCACTACTTCGGAAACCCTGATTTTGGTAGCGCGGTCTCATTTTCCCATTCCATAATTTTCACTCCCCTCCGCACATTACATGCCCTATTTCATTGTCTTCCCTCTGTGGGTCCACATGACCACTGGGTTCACAAGGCTTTCGTATTCCCCTCCCCTTGTCCACAGGTCTAGGTCGGGCATAGAATGATGCCCCAAAGGTTGATGTAGCTAAAAAAAAGATAAAAGCATAATATGGCCACACAAAAGGAAATATTACCACAAAATGCAAAAGATGGTTGGGACAATAAAATTCAGCACATGGGAAAAATCCAAACATGAGCTCTACCCTTTATGATTATGGCCATCACCCTGGTTCCTAGAGCCCATATGAGTGCCCCCTACATCATTAAAGAACCCATGTATGTCCCAACCCTTGGTGGGCGATGAACTGCCCAACCTTAAGGGGGTAATAATTGCTATATCATACACATCATGCTCTCATCCCCTGGAGCCCCGTGTAGTAAAATAAAAGAAAAATCAATAAAAGGCAAAAGGAAAATGAAAAAGGGTGGAAAAACAAAGGTCGGTGTAGCTCATGTACCATGATTTCTCCCTCCTACATTCATACAACGACATATGTGGACATCCCTCATCATTACCATCCCTGAGCCCATGGAGTTTGGTCTTGAGACCCTTGTGTTGCTATCCACCTCATCATTCTCCACATGAGACCTACCATTTAAAGGATGTACATTGGACATGTCCTTCCATTTACGGGTTGGGAACACCTAATAGGGTGATTCATTAGCCACTCCTACCAAAGGAGGTAACACCATTACATGCTCAAAGCCCCAAAACTGGAAGGGAAACCCAGTATGAAGTGTCCATTTCTGCCCTTGATTAACAAGCTTGTTCACTCAATTGCAGTAATGAATTATTGTATCTGAAGGTGAGGAGACACATTGGATCTTATACAGGATTTTCAGGTGGTTTCGCTTTGAGCTTGGCCTCCCTATACGGGATCCACGCCCACTTGAGGATCATATTGACACTTGTAAGGGAAGCGTTGAGAGCCATGGGTTTCCATCATGTGATAGAGCATTATCTCATGCCATGGGCAACCTTAGCACCTTCAGCAGCTTGTTCGCCCCACATTATATGCAAGATGATGCACTTGGACCAGCAGTGCCCGTAGTCGGCTTAACATTGTATACAAGGTTTGGTAGTTGATCCGAGGCTCAAAGGAGGCTTGTCTCATCCTTGAGACATGGGAGGGTGAACATCATCTTCCATGCCCTCATTTGGAGCAGTCTATAGGCTTATTTTACACCAGGAGACCCATGAGACCACCACTTGTGCCCCAGAGCTACTTTGGAGCACCAGATGATGTCTTACTTGGAAATCAAGGGGCCACCCCCTTGACCATCATTTATGGAGCCCTCTTCATCATGGCACCTTGAGGACTCGATTAGGCCTTCTAGAGACCCTCCTAGACCATTGTTTCATCATTTCGGCTTCATTTGGATGGCTTATCTTACACTTTATGAGCTATTTGTTGGGCTTGTCACCAAAGTTATGTTATTTTGCACATTAAAATATTTTTAGGGGCATCTTAGGCTAATTCGAACTCTTAGAGGTTCATATAAATAGAGTTGAGCCTCATTTGCATCAAACATCATCATCACACTTGGATATCTCTCTCTTGAGAAATTCACACTTTTTCTTGGATGTCTATTGGAGTCTTTTGATGCATTTTGATATTTTTGGGAGCTGAAATCTTGTTCTTTATTGGAGCCGCTATCTTGATCTTGGATTGGATATATTTCTTGCTATCTTGTAAGTACTTTTGTTGAAATTCTTTCATGTAATAAGGTCTAATGTGTGGAAATCTTGCAACTAGCTAGTTTTTCTTGTGCCCTAATTATTGAATATCATTGAAAAGGTTGTTAGATTGCAAATTTGTGCATGTTACTCATTGAATGGCAAGTAGATGAATGTTTTTAGTGGATTAAAACATGTTTTTCTTCCATAAAAGTCCATTGATCTTGGGCGGGTAAATGCTAAAGAGTGATTGCTAGGGCATCACAATTTAGCCTCCTTGAAGACAATTTTTTGCCAGATTTCGAATCACATAGACTCCATAGCCCAAGAGTAAGCCACTAGTCCAAGTAATCTTGGTGGTCACCCTTCTTTTACCTCTCTTTTTCTCCTAAAATTTCAGCCTCTCTCCTTGATGTCCTAGCTAGGCTGTATGCGAATTCCTTTAGAGGAGGGGTTTTTCCATTCCGATTGGACAAGGTGGTGCGCTGGTTCTCCTCTAGGAATCCTCAAGGTTTCACACAATTCCCACGATTCATTTGTGAGAAAACTCAAGCCCTAGCTCAGACTTTGGATGCCCATCTTGAACGTCATAGTGAGAGGTCTTCTTGAGGGTTTTCACACGTAGTATTCGGTGGAATAAATCACTCTAAACCTTTTCCCTGTACTACCTTGACCTAGTAAGCTCCTTGGAGGGTCTCCTCCCATGGTTATTCATAAAACCTAGGTCTCGTGTGGTCTCATTCCAAGCTTCTCAAGAAGAGAGAGAGCCTATTTAAAGGTATATAACCTTACAAAGCTTCTTGAAAGGTCCTAATCATCTTTGGAGCCTTGACCCTAGGCACACTCCTTATTATTGAATATCCTTAATGTGAAAATTTCTACACTGAAATTCCATTGCAGCAACTGAATTATTTCACCTACTTATTATTCCTATTAAGTTATTTACGAATCCCTTCAGCAAATATTAAAATAAATTCTACTGCAGTTATCACACAATTACCCACAGGGAAAATACATGCATAAGAACAAATCACATTAACATAGTTGTTTTTCGACAATTGTCCTCTAAAAAACCCAATGCGGGAAAACCGGTGCAACAAATGAGGGCTTTATTAATCTTCAACAACAATTGCTTTTACAACGAATGATTTTATAGAGAAACTGAAAGAAAACACCTGAGACTTTCCCTTTGAGACTCTTTGACACTTTAGAGACCTTGTTCCCACTCCTGCGTTACCTCTGCGTCACTCTACGTGGCTCAACGTGGCTCTGCATCCCTCTACGTCAGCCTGCGTGAGGGCTACGTCTCTCCTCTAGACTACGTCTCTCTCTGTGCTCTCTCCCACTGTCCGTGCGTCACTTCCTCCTCAGTCACTGCTTGCTGCTGATGCCCTCCTCTTCCTCCACCCTGCAACTCTCCCTCTGAAATCGATCTCCTTTACTTGAGAATCAATTTTCCTTGAGATACTGAGTATCTGCCGGTGTGTCTCCAAATTATCCTCAAGTCTTCTCTTATACTTTTCCTGTTGATGAATCAATGACCGAGATTAAGTCTCTAATCAACGACTAAGATTAAAACAGACTTGATCCTCGTCTCTTAGAAGCTTCTCACCCTTATCTTTATTAATACCAATTAATATTTTTATTTTCCTAAGTTTAGACTTAAGAACCCATTAAAAATATTAATTATTTTAATAACTCCTCATCCGGGTGGAATTTCTCAAAACGATTTCTGGGTCTTGGAGATCTCATGTGCCTTAGCCTCTCCTCCAAATTTCAAGGCTAGAGCACATCCGATGCTACCAAAAATCAACACTCCCTCTTAGCGAGGAATGTCCTCTAGCAATGCTTCACCATAGAAACATCACATTGATCTTCTGCATCGGTACCTGTGCTGATGCTTGGCCCGCTGCCTCACATCCTCTGCACTGTTGCTTCATGTCCTATTGCCCATGACACTGCCACTGCCACTGTTGCATCTGTACTGCAGCTCCCTCTCAACATGCTGCCCATAGCACTGCCACTGCTAACTGCTGCACTGCAACTCCCGACACTTATCCATTTCTGCTACTGAAATGGATTCTTTACCATCCCCATCTTCTCCCTGAAATAAACAAACTTTGTTCTTCCTGGAGCCTTGGTGAGGATGTCTGCCACCTGTTCTCCTGTAGGAGTGTACCTCAACTGTACTACTCCTTGTTGGACACAGTCTCTGACAAAGTGACACCTGATATCAACGTGCTTCGACTGATCATGAAATATTGGATTTTTAGAGAGCTTGATGCAACTCTGATTATCACACATGATCGTGGTCGCTTCCATCCTTCTTTTCAATAGATTCACAAGCAATTTCCTAAGCCATATGGCTTCGCATGAAGTTGTGCTAGATGCCATATATTCTGCTTCAGCTGAGCTCAGAGCCACAGATTTCTGTTTCCTACTACACTAGGAGGTCATTCCTGATCCAATGTTGAAATAGTGCCCAGTTGTACTTTTCCGATCTACTGAACTTCCAACCCAATCTGTGTCAGTGAACCCACTCAACCTGATGTCATTGCCTTGGGTGTACAATAGTCCATGCTCGACTGTGCCTTGTATATACCTGAGAACATGTTTGGCTGCTGCCCAGTGCGCCCTCTTAGGTTCCACCATGAACTGACTGAGGGTGTTGACAGCGTAACAAATGTCTGGCCTGATATTGACCAGATACATCAGGGACCCTATAAGCTCCCTGTACAAGGTGGGATCAACGTCTTTGTTTTTTGATGCATCAATCGCCTTCCAGTTGGTGATCATTGGAGTAGCCATAGGTCTACAGTCCTGCATCTTGAATCTCTTCAAGATCTTTGTAGCATATCTCCCTTGTCCAAGGAAGATCTCACCCTTCTGCTACCAAACTTCCAACCCCAGGAAATAATGCATCTGTTCCAAATCCTTCATGTCGAATTCTGTGGCTAGGTTCTTCTTGTAGTGCTTGATGAGCTTGGATGATCCTGTCAAGAAGAGATCATCCACATGTAACACTAGGATTAGAGGCTCATTCTCTATGACAAGGTAGTAGAGATTAGGGTCTGTGTCACTCTTGACAAACCCCATCTTTTGCAAGTAGCCATCAATTCGGTTGTACCAAGCTCTAGGTGCCTGTTTAAGCCCATACAAGGCTTTCTTTAATCTACATAGATGAGATTTCTTCTCATGTGTCTCAAAACCTTCTGGATGTTCAATGTATACTTCCTCTTCTATTACCTCGTTCAAGAATGTTGTGTTGACATCCATTTGATGAATCTCCCACCCCATATGTGTTGTAAGAGATATCACGGTTCTAATAGAAGTATACCTGGCTACTGGGGCAAAGGTTTATTTGTAAGTCTATCCCTTCCTTCTGAGCATACTCCTTAGCCACAAACCTGGCTTGTATTTCTCCACACTTTCGTTTGCAACATATTTGACCTTGTAGATCCATCTCGAACCTACCACTGACCTGTCTTAAGCACTGTTGAGGGAAATGTAACTAGGCTAGGTCTTCATAAATGTAATTTTGATATTTGTACTTATTCAAGAAAAGAGAAATTATTTTTGTATTATTTGTCAATGAGTTTCTTGCTCATTGAAAATAGGTCAAGCACATTTTGAAGTGCTTCTAGAGATTCAAAGTCAAAATATAATTATGATAAGACCCTTTGAGGGCATGTTACATCATGTATGGTCATGGGAACACCTCCAAGCATAGTCAAATCCTCTCCTAGCATCAACAAAGTCTCCAAGCAACAAAACGATGGGTAAAAAATTGAATTATAGTGCAAACTGTAAGTCGGCTGTAAAGACAGTCAAGTCGGCCTAAAGAGGAGGGACAAACCTCTATTTATAGAGGTTGTCCACTACTCATTGAACGTAAAAACAAGCTCTGAAATCCCCAAGCAAAAGGGAGACAAGAAAGCCGAAATAAGAAGTCTACAAGAGCAACAAGACAAGAAGACAAAACAATGAAGGTACAGGGCTGTTTTCTAGGGCATCAACAACCACACGTGTGAGGAAGAAAGGACCTGTCTACCGTCAAGTACAATAGGAAATCATAATATAAATATCTCTGGTTTGGGATAATACACAAGGTCTATTAGGCCTCCCCATCCAACGAAGAAGCAAGGAAAAGAAAATGAAGAAAGGAGGACTGTTCTAGGGTTTCTGTCCACACATGCGAAGATTTCAGAAGTAGACTGTTGCAGACTTGACAACAGATAAGGACAACATGTTGAGAGACCTCACTTGAATGTATAACAAGGTCTACAAGTTCTCCAAGGAAAGCGAAGAAGGTCCTCCTTTAGCAAAGTAGAGAAGCCCTAATATTCTAGGGTTTCCTAACTTAGACAAGCAGCAGAAAAGGACGAAGTACTAAGGAGCAGAAGTGCCGGAAGACAAAGGTCCATGTGCCGGAAGCTATAGTGCAGAAAGAGAAAGGATTTGACTTGTGCTTGGAGGACCCTATATTCAAGGGTCTAGGGTTAGGCAGTTGTTCAAATAAGAAGCTTCAATAAGAGAAAACTTACAAAGGGTTTTCCTCTTAAGAGTGGAGAGGTTTTGTCCCTGGCAGAGAGCCAAACTTTGTGTTCTTTTTATTTTGTTTTGGTACAGTTTGATGAAGTGCACACATATGCATTAATAAGAAGAAGAAGAAGCATAAGCTAAACAAGAAAAGTAAAAAGACTCCACAAATTGTTATCAAGCAAGAAGAATCATCACAACACTACTTTGCCCTAGATTCTTCAACATGGTATTAGAGCGTAGGTGACACATCAAGGAAAGGGCAACTCAAGAACACTCATCAAAAGAAGCATCTACAAAGTTGAAGCATGAAGCATGAAAGTCTCAACCACTTCAAGGACAAGAAGGGTCTACAATCCATCATTCACCAAGGAGGTCTATAAAGCTAGAAGACGAGCCTTACATAAAGGAACCTACAAAGAAGAGCAGATTGGAGCAGGACCTATATCAAGCTACAAGTCATCAAGCAAATCTCATCATCAAGCAAGTCCACTTGTAGAAGGCAACTTGAAGAGCATCAAGATTCAGGGAAGACAAGCCACCAAACCTTCAAGGAGGAAGCAATTCCATTACATCTCAGAATCTATTAAGTACATGTCCCCTTCTGAATATACATCAATGTCTTTTTGCAAGGAAAGCAATAAATTGGTAGGGACCAATAACTTTCTTGCATGGAAGAAGAGGACTGATCTACTTCTCAAGGAAAATGAACTCCGAGCATGTTAAAGGGAATATCACTATCCCTGCTAAGGAGCAGACTCAATCCTTAGCCAAATACAATAAGGATGAGACAAGAGCTCAAAGGATTATGATAGAATCAATCAAAGACTCTCTCATTCCCTATGTCTCCAAGTTTGAGACATTGAAAGAAATTTATGATAAGCTAGTAGAGCTATTCACGGTATCCACCACCGGAGAAGTAATATCTTTGAGGAATGAATTATACAAGATGATGATAACAAAGGAAGGAATAGCTCCCTACTTCATGAAAATCTTTGAAATGAGAGATCAACTTCAAGAGCTTGGGGAAGTCATGTCTGACAGAGAGATGACAACTGTTGTACTCAATGCTCTACTTGAGGAGTGGGGAAACTTCACATCTAGCATTTATGCCAAGAAGGAAGCAACCACTCTAAGTGAAATGTGGTCTCTATGCAAAACATAGGAAACCTGACTTAAGCCAAAAGAAGATGTGGGATCAAAGGAGCAAGCATTTGCTACCATGGCCAAAAGAAAGGGTAAATCTGGCAAGTTTGGTCCATGAAGAACAAACAACAAAGACAATCCAATGTTTTGGGTGCCAAGAATATGGACACTACAAAAGGAATTGTCCTAAGCTTAAGAAGGACAACAATAACAAAAGGAAGAGGGAAGAAGCTCACATAATTCAAGAGATGAAAGAAAAAGGAAAGAAGCAAAAGAAGGAAGATCCTTTGGATATCTACTATGACTAGGTCAAACTCTTTACTTCTAGACTTCTTTCAAAGTTTTGAGTAGGATAGGAGCATGTAGGAATAAATTAAAATTGCATGGGTAGAAACATCCCTTAGAAACTAGCAACATGATGTACATAGAGTTCTAGATACTCATGTAGATGTAGCGTTTATGATAAGAACTGAAATGCATAAGTGGAAATGTCTTCTAGAATATAGGAGCATGGCAGATATAGCTCAAGATATTCGTGTAGAAGAAGCATACCTAGTATAGGGCCTCATCCACGATGAAAGAAAAATTGATCATGACTAAGAATCTTAGAAGACCTCCATCATCAAAGGAAAAGAAAATAAGCATTTGCAAGGCAAGAATCTTTAAGATCCTATGATGGAATCTTCAAAAGAAGGTTCATGAACCAAGGCAGATGTCTCATTGGGAATCCCATTCATGGGATTCAAGAAAAGGGATTATATGCAGGGAAGCTAAGATGAAGCAAGGATGATCAAAGGAGAAGCAAGATGAGGTATGTATGCATCAAAGTTTAAGTCATGTTATCATTTGTATATTATTTAGTCATGGGTATAGTTTTATAACATGATCAAGCATGAAAGAATCTCTTTCACCAAGAACATGCTCGAAGGCATGTAGCACAATGCAATGAAGGTCAACAAAGGAATGTGCTCACATAAGGAGCATAAGACTGCTGACTAAGAAGCAAGAAGAAATGCTGACAAGTCCAGAAAGCAAGCAATGAAGGAATGCTCTCACAAGAAGCATTAGATGGTTGACCTATCTATCTAAGAAGAAGCAAATGAAGAAAGAGATCAAGCATGTGAAGAACACCATGATCACTATTTGACAAAATGCCTTGAAAGATATCTCCCGAAAGAAGGCAGAACAACTTTGATAAAGGAAGAAAGGACCCTTGACACCTATGAAGGCCTTGGAGATATAAAGGTGTAGATAACTGATTCTACTCTACAGAGATGTCGTGATGAAGAGACCATCCAACACAAGAAAAGGCAATGTTGAAGCAATATCAGGATGAAGTCATGATGGGGTACTAGGTCAAAGCATGTGACCTAGCAAGTACTATGAAGCATCCATGAGGAGAGAATTCCAAAGCATGGACAAGATGACAAAGGAGTAGCCAAGGTGACAAGAAAAACTTGATAGTCACTTTCCACGAAGTAATGACATGACAAACCAAGAAAGAAAGTGATCGATGCATGGTACCCTACCTAGAAGAAGTTCAATCGAAGACTTCATGACATCAAGAAAGAAAGGAGATCAAGCAGCTGAAGGATCCACGAAGAAGAAATTGCTGATGAAGGAAAGAGTCCCCAATTAAAAGGGAGCTCTGACAGATCCTTGATCAAGAGGGAGTTTTGGATCACCCCTGATTACAAAGGAGTGAAAATTGTGTTTTCCATTTCATGGGTCATGCACCAGACCAGGACTAACAACCGTAAGTCTAGATGAAGGCCATGAATGGAAATGTAGACACAAGATAGACACAACGTTCTTGTCTTCACTTGGGAAGAAAGAATGGGAGGATTAGGTAATCATCTGGCATCCGATACTCTTTGAGGATGTGTAGGGCATCCAAGACAAGAGTAGGCAAGAGGACTAATATTCTTTGAGGGTTGGGAACCCAAGATAAGAATAGTCCTAGAAGGTCATACTTGGAGAACACCTGGGTGGGTATGTACCTTGAGAGACAATGATGAAGGTGTCCATAAATCATCGGTCTTGCCAACATTGTAGCTCATGGTCTTGTAAAGAGATGGAGCTGTTATCAAGGCCTTGCACTATGACAATGCTGATGAATATGATGCTATAACAGAGGGATTGCAAATCCGGTTTCTCTTATGTGAATTATTTAAGTTTGAAAATTGCCAAACACCTTGAAACATTGTATGAATACCTCCCTAGTTAAGAGGGAGTGTTGAAGGAAGTGTAACTAGGCTAGGTCTTCATAAATGTAATTTTGATATTTGTACTTATTCAAGAAAAGAGAAATTATTTTTGTATTATTTGTCAATGAGTTTCTTGCTCATTGAAAATAGGTCAAGCACATTTTGAAGTGCTTTTAGAGAGTCATAGTCAAAATATAACTACGATAAGACCCTTTGAGGGCATGTTACATCATGTATGGTCATGGGAACGCCTCCAAGCATAGTCAAATCCTCTCCTAGCATCAACGAAGTCTCTAAGCAGCAAAGCGATGTGTAAAAAATTGAATTATAGTGCAAACTATAAGTCGGCCTTAAAGATAGTCAAGTCAGCCTAAAGAGGAGGGACATACCTCTATTTATAGAGGCTGTCCACTCCTCATTCAATGTGAAAGACAAACTCTGAAATCTGCAAGCAAAAGGGAGACAAGAAAGCCGAAATAAGAAGTCTACAAGAGCAGCAAGACAAGAAAGACAAAACAACGAAGGTACTGGGTTGTTTTCTAGGGCATCAACAACCACATGTGCGAGGAAGAAAGGACTTGTCTGCGGTCAAGTACAACAAGAAATCATAATAGCAATATCTTTGTTTTGGGCTAATACACAAGTTCTATTAGGCCTCCCCATCCAGCGAAGAAGCAAGGAAAAGAAAACGAAGAAAGGAGGACTGTTCTAGGGTTTCTATCCGCATGTGCGAAGATTTCAGAAGTAAACTGTTGCAAACTTGACAACAGATAAAGACAACATATTGAGAGACCTCACTTGAATGTATAACAAGGTCTACAAGGTCTCCAAGGAAAGCGAATAAGGTCCTCCTTGTAGCAAAGTAGAGAAGCCCTAATATTATAGGGTTTCCTAACTTAGACAAGCAATAGTAAAGGACGAAGTACTAAGGAGCAAAAGTGTCGGAAGACAAAGGTCCATGTGCCGGAAGCTATAGTGCAGGAAGAGGAAGTATTTGACTTGTGCTTGGAGGATCCTATAGTCAAGGGTCTAGGGTTTGGTAGTTGTTCAAATAAGAAGCTTCAATAAGAGAAAAATTACAAAGGGTTTTCCTCTCAAGAGTGGAGAGGTTTTATCCCTGACGGAGAGCCAAGCTTTGTGTTCTTGTTATTTGTTTTGGTAGCAGTTTGATGAAGTACACACATATGCACTAATAAGAAGAAGAAGAAGCATAAGCTAAACAAGAAAAGTAAAAAGACTCCACAAATTGTTATCAAGCAAGAAGAATCATCGCAACACTACTTTGCCCTAGATTCTTCAACAAGGCTTAGGTACCACTTCCTAGACATCATTGACCATTATAGAGCTGTATTCCTCCACCATAGCATCTACCCATACTTGATGCTGAACGACCTCCTGAAAACTAGAAGGTTCCCCAACCTGAGCTACTAAGGCTTGGTATTCGTCTGGCTATCTTCACTCCCTTTTAGCATTCCTGGGTGCACCAATGAAGTCCTCTGCATCTCGTAGAATCTGTCGGAGTTCCTGTCTCGTTCTTCCACTGGTAGTAGGCTCATCTATCAGCTCTTCCTCTTCCTGAGATTCCTCCCGTTCTGAAGCTTTGTCTTAAGGAGGATTTCTGGTACTAGTTTCAGCTGGTCGAAGTGGTTTGACCAACGGATCGTCTTTCGACTGGTCCTCGGAAGGTATTTCTCGGGATTTCCTAAAAGCTCTGTCCTCCATGAAATTTACATCCCGCCGAACTACTACCTTCCTACTCCCTAGAAGATAGACTCTATATGCCTTAGCATTCTCTCTATATCCCACAAGATATCCTTTCTTAGCAGTTTGATCTAATTTCTTTCTTTTTTCTTTGGGTATACAACAATACGCTAAACTCCCAAATATCCTGAAATGACTGACTTCGGGTGTCTTCCTAGTGAAGACCTTCTTTGGAGTGATTTTACCCAATGCCTTGTGCAGAGTCCTGTTCTGGACATAAACTGCCGTGTTGCATGCTTCTGCCCACATGAATTTAGGCATATTCTGATCACACAACATTGCCCTAGTTGCTTCCACAATAGTCCTGTTTTTCCTTTCTGCTACTCCATTTTGCTCCGGATTGTAGGGGCTGTCCACTCTCTTCTGATGCCTTCCTTAGTGCAAAAATCATGAAGTTCTTGTCAACATACTCTCCACCATTGTCTGAGCGCAATACTTTTATCTTCTTTCCTTTCAGATTCTCCACTAGAGCCTTGAACTCTTTGAATCGACCAAATACCTCATCCTTCGTTTTCAGAAAGTAGATTCAAGTCTTTCTGGAATGGCCATTGATGAAGGTGACAAAGTATTCGACACCACTAAGAGCTTTTGTGGACATCGGTCCATAGATATTTGAGTGTATCAATCCTAGGACACTCTTAGCCCTATTGTTACTTCTGGAAAACGTTGCTTTGGCATACTTGGCCAAAGCGCACCCTCTGCATACATCATCTTGTTCGGTACTTAGTTTGGAACTCCTGATACTGTTTTTTTGAGAATTCTCAGACCCCCGTGGTGTAAGTGTCCCATCCTCCTGTGCCATGGTTCATTCAAATATTTGTCTCCATTATTGCCTATCAGTGCCATTGGTGATTCCAACTGCAACTTGTACAACCTGTTACTTTTGATTCGAATCTGGGCCTTCTTTTTCCAACTCTAGTGTTTGACATATACTTTCTCCTTAATGAAGAAAACGTCATAGCCCTTGTTTTGAAGTTGAGATACGGAGAGTAAGTTCATCCCCAATCCTAGCAGTAAGTTCATCCCCAATCCTGGCACATGTAGCACATTGGTTGCTTGAAGCTGCTCTCCTGCTTCGGTTTGAAAGACTACAGTACCTCTTCTTACTGGAGTACACTTAGCCTTATTTTGCATGGTGATCTGAAAATTCATTCTTTCTTCCTGATAATCTGAAAAACATTCTCGGATTCCTTTCATATGCTAGGGAGATCGACTGTCTATATACCAAACCTCAGAGGAGGTAGAGCTTGCTAAGCAAGCGACTTTTTCTTCCAATCTGGAAGCTAACATAGAGTAATTGTAATTCATGGTACGAGTCCTCTTGAGTGGATGCCTCTGCATCATGCTCTTGACCCATAGTTGATTTTCCTCTCCTATTGCCGGATCTCTGCTTTGATACCATGTGAAAATTTCTAAACTGAAACTCTACTGCAACATCTGATTTATTTCACCTACTTATTATTCACAATAAGTTATTTATGAAATCCCTTCAACAAATATTAAAATAAATTCTGCTGCAGTTATCACACAATTACCTAGAGAAAAAAAATACATGCACAAGAACGAATCACATCAACACAATTGTTTTTGGACAATTGTCCCAGGAAAAACCCAATGTGGGAAAACCGGTGCAACAGATGAGGGCTTTATTAATCTTCCACAGCAATTGCTTTTACAAGGAATGATTTTACAAAGAAACTAAAAGAAAACACTTGCGACTTTCCCTTTGAGACTTTCTGACACTTTGGAGACCTTGCTCCCACTCTTGCATCTCTCTCTGCGCTGTCTCCCACTGTCCCTGTGTCACCTCCTTCTTAGTCATTGCCTGCTGTTGATGCCCTCCTTTTCCTCCACCCTGCAACTCTCCCTTTGAAATCGATCTCCTTTACTTGAGAATCGATTTTACTTGAGATACTGAGTATCTGCCAGTGTGTCTCCAAATGATCCTCAAGTCTTTTCTTATACTTTTTTCTATTGATGAATCAACGACTGATATTAAGTCTCTAATCAACGGCTAAGATTAAAACAGACTTGATGCTCGTCTCTTAGAAGCTTCTCACCCTTATCTTTATTAATACCCATTAATACTTTTATTTTCCTAAGTTTAGACTTAAGAACCCATTAAAAATATTAATTATTTTAATAACTCCTCATCCAGGTGGAATTTCTCAAAATGATTCTGGGTCATGGAGATCTCATGTGCCTTAGCCTCTCCTCCGAATTTCAAGGCTAGAGCACATCCGATGCTACCAAAAATCAACACTTAACCCCAAGTCTTGGCCTTCCTCATACGTCTTTCTTGGAGAGCCATTAGCTTCCCTTGAAGCATTGTGTCCTTACTTTGGGTCTCCCCTTTGAATGGGCCTTGGAGATCACATCATACCTTGTCATTGATCCTATCCTTACAAGTGATTTCCATCATATTGGGACTCCTCCCATCGGTGAAAGTTTGTAAAGAGTAGGGGACATTGACTGAGGTGACAATGGGTCTTTGTCCCATTGTTGTCATTTGGTCTAGTAGTTGTCCTTTAGGCACCCCTCCTAGGACCCCTGTTAGATTGTGTGGCAACAAGATGCAACTCAGATTTGTTTGGACTTGCAGGAAGAGGGTTTTTGTTTGGATAACAAACTCCAGCAGTGGAAGTCTTCGGATCTTTATCCAGTTGTAAAACAAGGCTAGCAGTTGCCCTAATTTAGATAGGTCACAAGCCGCAAACCCAGGCTGTAGATAACACACTCGTGTTTGGACTCTGCTAGGATTGTGACTCATTACAGAAAGGCATCTGAGCTTCATCGCTAGCTGTGGACACCCTCAGGAAGGCAATCAAGTCTATTAAAATTGTCTTTTAAACATGCAAAATAGTGCAAAACAGTCTAGGTTGCAGGAGGTTAGGGTAAACTCAATAAATCCATTTATTATTTGAGCTGATTTGTCAAGACATTGTAAATAATACTGTACTTAGTGGAGTATTTGATCTCTTTTTTGTTGGGAAGTCGTCTCTTGTTCATTGTACAATTGAGGAGAATCTGTTTAGCTTATTCATATATGCCTGCTGCTATTGATTAAATGAAGTGTTTATTGCATGAAAAAATACCTACTGTTGAATAAGAAAATAAATTTTGTTGGTAACTCTAAGTTAAATAAGGCAAAAAAATTACCCTAGATCGTTACAAGACCACCATCAAACTTTGGAACATCAATCATACAACCTATAACATGATGATTATAATATCTAGGGATATCCTTAACATCCAAAGGAGGGTACATTTAATGCAAATCCCATGGAGCCATTCCCTTTGAATTTTTTGCACAACAATAAATTGTGGAGTCACTATAATTAGCTTAAATGCCTTGAAAAATGTTTGATTCACCCTACAGGTATGGCATTTTTGAACCTCAATGACGAACTAGGGCTTTGTTCTTCCAATGGAATCGTTTGATGAGAAGTTCTAACTTTGGCTTTGGGATGTTCTCATCAATAAATATTGAAGCGTTGAATTAAATCACAAGGAGGTGGACTCAAATTCTTCTTGGAAACAACACCAAAATTGTTGCCGCAAAATTTAACAGGACTAGTGCAAAGGCCCACTAGGCAGAAACCAGACCTTAGGGCAACAAGAGATTGGTTACCATTGTCACCTGAACAACCTTTCTCTTGCTATTTATTGGTGTTTGACCACGAGGGAGGCTTCTCTAAATGTCATCTAAAAGATATTCAATGATTATGGATCAAGGTGATCAACGTGAAGTTTATTAAGTAGGCCATAGTATCGGCAGAGCCTAGAAAGCCTAAGTATTCTATGCCAAAGTTCATGTACTTTATTCCTAGACCAATTAGAGGTTTGTTATAAGTTAGTGTTTTGCAGATTCTCAATGATAAAGCAAACAATGTCATATAACAACCAGATGAAAAGGTTTTTTAATGACTAATCAACAAAGGCATAAAGACCTTGAGATAGATACCAAGGATTTAGGGTTTATATTTGAGTTCTATGGCTGAAACTATGCATAAACAATAAAAGAATGATGAAATCAGCCCTAAAAGGTAGGGTTTAACATGCAATAATGCTCAAATTTACTTATATATATATATATATATATATATATTATATATATATATATATATATATATATATCTATATAATGCGTTCCCCACTTTAATAGCAATGAAACATCAAACATAAATTACTATTTAGCAAATTTTCATATGAAACCTTAGCCTTAACCATAGTTTTCTAAAAATGAAATAAAAGGAGAAAATTATTAAATAAAGATGGTTGATCAACACTTCTTTGACTAGTGCCTTGTCAAAAATAGAAAAATGGAGTCTTGTAGGGCTAAATCAATGAGAACAACCTTGTTGGTGTTGAGAATTCTAGGGCATCAAGATTAAGTGATTTCTCTATAATGATAATTGCTTGTGAATGCTTTTTACTTCTTTAGATTAGGATTTTCTCTTTTCTTAGATTATTATTGTGTTCTTCTTCATCAAACAACTACCAATGCATAAACAATAAAGAGACGAGAGACATAAAATGTAGGCGATCGACCATGGTCAAAACCTCTCCAACTTGAGAGGAAAATCCAAACGAATTCTTTTTCTTATAGAGACTTCAATTGCCGAATAACAAGACTAAGACCCTTGACCTATTTCACCTCTCTAAGACCAAGTCACAAGGTTTCCTTGATGAGTTCCTTCTTCTTTGAGTCAACGAAAGTCAAACTCCTTGCTTCTTCCTCCTTCTCGGACTCCTTCGTAATTTCAGTCCTGTTGACACCTAATCCGAAACGGATGGGTGAACTGGACAGTCATCCAGAAGATGAACTGATCCGTTTTATTTATGTATATAAATGTATGCTACCTAATGAATAAATCAAGTCAGTTTTCTCTCGCTCATTTATTCTGGAGTTACCCTGGCCTGACATGGTATCAGAGCACAGGTCCCAGAAATAGTTGTAACTCTTGCCTGAGAGCTGCTCAGTCTCTGACATCCCTGAACTAGCTGAAGACTGCCGCTGCCTGAAGACTGCTGCTGCCTGGAGACTACGGTTGCCTGCAAATGCCTGGAATTGGTAACGCCTAGATTGGTAACGTATGACTGTTGCTTATTGAAACGCTTTGCTTTCTGAGTACGCACCCGAAGCTAGAATCATACCATTGAAACGCCTTGCTTATTGAGTACTCAGCCGAACTGAGACTGGACGATTTTTTTTTATATTGAAGCTCTCTCCTTCCGTTGGTTCTTCCCGAGTTAGTTTCCCAAGGCTTTAACTCTCAGCGGTTCTCGTGTCACCGGATCAAATTCTCCCACCTTCTGAAAATGCTCCAAAAGAGCCGACTTTTCATATGTTATGCCACTTGTGAGAGTTAACAATTGTTCTTCCTGCGTGCGCTCGATTAGGTGCTCTCCGGTACGCCGAGGAGATCCATGGTCGAATGCCTTTGATTCAAATGTTTTGGTGAGCAACGCTCTCATCGATATCTATGCCAAACATGGAGATGCGCGGATTGCTATTTATTCATTGCTATCTGTTGGACAGTCAAAACATCTGAACGGAATTTCATATCATAGTTGCTGTTGGGAGGGCCGTAAGAAAACAATAATAAGTTTTGTTTAAATCTGGTGTTTTTTAAAAAATCTGGTGTTTTAAATTTGAGAAAGACTGTCACAGCCATGAATGTCGTTTATGCTTTGAAGAGGCAGGGCCGAACCCTCTATGGGTTTGGAGGTTAAGGAGGCGGAGTGTCCCGATTGATTTCGTCTTCTGATGGTGTCTCTAGATGCCACTTCTTTGTCTCTTTGGGAACTGTTTCTTCGAACTTCTGTTTTGTTGTAGGACTTTCATTAAAATCAGCTCTACAAATAACTCTTTTGTATCTTCAGGATACCTGTGACAGGATTGAGACTATAAAGCAGAATTTTAAAATGATATATGGTCATTTTTAAAAACAAAGATATATATGGTGGTGATAGCAGAATTTTAAATTTTTAAATGATATATATGAGCTGAGATATATATATGGTGTGGTGAGCAGAATTTTAATGATTTTTTCTCCATAGCAAAATCATTTTTTTAAAAAGCAGCGGAAGTTTTTTTAAGAGTAATTTTTTTCATCAGAAGTATATATCAGCAAAAGTTTTTTATATCAGCGGAAGTAACCTTTACAGAATGCATTCAATCATCTCTATGATAGGAATAGTTTTCACTGGCAAGGAGAACTATCCTGACTGGTCCCGGATGGTACAACACACCCTCATTTTCAATGAGCTGTGGAAAGGAGTGTGTGTCGGAGAAGGAGACAGTGACCCAGAAAAGCCTACATTAGACAAAGAACTTGCCATCTGGGAAAACAAGAACAACAAAGCCTATGCATTAATAGCAGCATCTGTAAATAAGGAGGTGAGTCGTCACCTTACAACATGTTCAACTGCCTTTGAAGCTTTACAAAAGCTGAAAGAGCTCTATGACTCACATTCTGCATTTGAAGTCGTGCAACTTATGATCAAACTCTTCACTCTTGAACTGCAAAATAATGATCCTCTTGCTCTTGCATCTGAAATAAAATCTATAGTGCATGATATCAATTCCACTAAAGTTCAGCTAGATATATCTCTTATTGCTTTCCTC